>JAKUCB010000032.1:69989-133241 GCA_030563345.1 Diutina scorzettiae
AAAGCCAAACCAGGATGTGGAGGATAAAAAGGTTGGGGGGGGGGGGGGGGTGGCTACCCCGCGCGCACATGAAATCACCGGTAATTCTTTATATATTCCCCACAATTCAATCATCGATACACAATGCTGGTGACTGCGTCTGACCAAGCAGTAGAGTTACTTGTGAAGATTGCCGACGGGGCCCTACACGAGGTGACTCTGGACCTGTTACGGCCGTACGTTCACTTTGAGGAGTCTCCAGAAGTTATTGAACGGTATCTTCTCAACGCAAGAAGGCCACTGGACATTCCTGGCTATGCGGATGCCGTTCGAGAATCCATAAATAGGACCAGTACCACTTCTATCACTACTTTTAACCGGTTGATGGGGGTGTTGGACCTGAGGGTTTTGGCGCCCATTCTTACCAATTCGCTTTCGCTCATTCGGGACATGACCCCCGAACAACGGGAAAAATTGCTTCAGAGTTGGAAGGACTCGCCAATTGCCCCCAAGAGAAAATTGTTTCGGTCGTTGACGGTGTTGTCTTTAATGACTTACGCAAAAATGCTCACCGAGGATGAAAAATTGGTCATAGGATATACTGGTAAAGAAATGCGGCTGGAACCGTACCCAGGGTTCGAACTTGGTACCTTCCGCTACACGTTCTTGGACACTCCCCATGTGCTGGGACACAAATTGGATATGCCCCACATTGATGTCCTCATTATTGGCCTGGGGCTGGGGGCTGGTGTCGCTGCAAAGACTATTTCAGAAGCGGGATATACGCTGTTGGTGATTGAAAAGGGTGCGTACTACCACCCCAGTGAACATCACGGGGACGACGGAATTGCGGTGTTGAAAAGCTCAGAGGCAGCTGGATCTCTTGTTCTGACACTGGCGTCAGTTGCCATCATGGCTGGGTCGACATTTGGCGGGGGTTCGACAATCAATTGGCTGGCGTCATTGAAAACCCCGTTCAAAGTAAGAAAGGAATGGTACGACGACTACGGCCTTGACTTTGCCGCATCTGGCTCATTTGATGAGTGTTTGGATTATGTGTACAAGGGTATTGGTGCCACTACTGAGGGTATCGACCATTCCATTGGTAACCAAGCCATCTTGGAGGGGTCGAAAAAGCTTGGTTACCCTGCAAAGGAAGTTCCCCAAAATAATGCCGGCCACCAATCGCATAATTGTGGGTTATGTCATCAAGGGTGTCCTTTTGGGATTAAAGGGGGACTGGCGGCAGTCTGGTTCCGGGAGCCGGCAGAAAAGGGTACTCAGTTCATGACCAATGTGGTGGTAGACCGGTTGTTACACTCCAAGGGCAAGGCATATGGGGTGGAATGCCACCATGCAGAAACAGGAGTCAAGTTTACCATTACTGGTCCCAAACAATTTGTTGTTGCTGGCGGGACACTTAACACCCCGGTGGTATTGCAGAAGCTGGGATTTAAGAACAAAAATATTGGTTCCAACACTAAATTGCACCCTGCTACGGTTGTGTGGGGAGATATTGGCAAGGAAAACGCATATAAACCGTTCGAATCGCCAATTCTTTCCACTGTTTGTGACGAATCCAGTGACTTAGACGGCAAGTACCACGGGGCGCGGGTGGAAACTGTTCTTTTGACACCATTCGTAACTCTGGGGTTAACAGGGTGGAAACTGGCGCTTCAAATCCGTGCTAGCATTCTCAAGTACCGTCATATGATCGGGTTTGTTATTATTTGCCGGGACACGACCAGCGGCACCGTAACTTACGACAAGGCGAAACCTGAGTCGATTCTTGTTGATTACGATGCCAACAGGTTTGACAGAGATGCGTTATTGGCAGGGGTAGTCACTGGTTGTGACATAATGTATGTCGAAGGAGCCAAAGTCATTTCACCCCCTGGCGACACTGTGCCGGATTTTGTTAGTGACAAACACAAGAACGAACGGCTGATCAATGATGTTGATTACCAGGAATGGCGTCTGAAATTGGCCAAGCTGGAATTGAAGCTCTTTTTGACGCCGATGGCTCTGGCCCACCAAATGCTGTCTTGTAGAATGGCGCTGACGCCGAAGAAGGGAGCAGTTGATGCCAATGGACGGTTATGGGAATGTAACAATGTTTGGGTCACCGATGGTCTGGCATTACCCACTGCGCTGGGGGTGAATCCTATGGTTTCCATCATGGCGGTGGCGAGAAATAACTCGTTAAACTTGGTAAAGGAGTTGGGTCCTAAGGGTAAGTTTTAATGGAGAATGAATATGATTAGAATGACTAGATGACAATAATATATACCATTTAAAAAAGAAAGGAACTTGAGGCAGACAGGATTTGAACCTGCAACCCTTCGATCTGGAGTCGAAAGCTCTACCGTTGAGCCACTGCCCCACTCCTGAATTTCGGGAGGGTCATGGAAAAACATAAACAGCCATCTAGAAACATGCAGGAAGATCCACACCGGGCTCATACACGTAATTTTACCCGCTAGTGTAAACGAGCGCGATTTTCTGGGAATCGTCGAAATAATAAATACATCACTCGAATCGTAATCTCTTATGCCATCTCTATATTGTTCTAATCATAAACCACACTAGCAGCACTCAAATAATATTTTAAGTTTTTGACGTCACTCTCGCTTCCAATAAAGCCAGCAAACCCAAGTGGACCTCGATCACACTCACTGCACACAATCAACCTCTGCAAATTAAAATCATCAATTTCAGGATTGGCAAATCCCTCAGCCAATTTGGATACCCCAATGTTATCAAAATCCCAAACGTCGTTAACCACATAAAATTGATTCGGGGCTGTGTCATCATTTTTTGAGCTCACCATTGTGGGGGCATTGGTCACCTTAACAAGAGTGCCGTCTACCAGAGGCAGGTCCACAATCACCCGAGTATTACATTCGGTAAACGGGCATCGGAGAACCTTATTCACTCGGTCGCTAGCCGACAATTCGCCAAAGTGCTTAGCCATGTTAAACGCCCGCCAGATGGTAATCCGTTCTTACGCGCGCAAATGCAGGCAAGGGTCCATCACGATCTTCCCCGAACGCAATCAAATGCTTTGTGGGATTGTAATTGAAGTGCATAATATGTCGCTATTATTTAGCAATCGCCACGCGTTTCAGGAGGATATATGGTCTAGACTTGGTGGGGAATGGGATTTTTATCGTTGTGATGACCAGTGGTGAGTTCCAGTTTATAGTAGAACTCCATCGGCATGGAGTCAAACGGTCCGCACTAGACCGTGGCTTAATTACACGACCTTGATTACCAGCGGCGGATCCAGCCAGCGCAATTTACCGAAGCAGGCGAATAAGTAAACACTCCACATGCACTATGCATATGCCCTGTATATGGAGAGCGAACCACACTAATCTGTTATATAAAAATTGTATAACCCGTAAAATAGCCATCTGCAGGGAAAAGTCATGAAGCTAACATGGGTGGCCACTTCGCTATTGTCGCTCGCCGCGGCATGGCAAACCCTTTATCATTATCAGCAAGGAAAAATCTATCTTCAGTTGAACAACGATGAAGTGGTGGTACTTGATTTCGATATTGCAGGAAAATTTGGCGAAAATACAACCTACAAGACTGGTCAGTCAATCACCGCCATTGCTCTGCCGCCGAAGTCTGCGTCGCTCTTTTTGTTGGATACTCTCCACGCCTTGTATGGCGACGATGCCGGAAACATGGCGGTATCCAAGTTTAATGGTGAAGAATGGGAGAATATTGATGGGTGGGACTTTTCGGGCATTAATGATAAACGCTACTATACCGACAGTGCCGTTCTTGCCCTGCCAGAAGACAACAGTACTGTTTATGTATACGGAGGACAATCGCCGCTGTTTTCCAGCCGAATGGTGCTGTTAGATTTCAATAGCCACAAATTTAACAACATCTCCACTGCCACCAAGCCGCAACCCTTTGCAGGCTCGGCGGTGATGTTGGGGCCGTCCCCCCAATCAAATATTGTTGTTGGTGGCCAGACATCCAACGGCTGGCTCAATATGTTCCAGATTGCCACCTGGGACTTCTCCTCTGGGTGGCTGTTTAAGCCTGTACAGAAAACTATAGACATTGAACTGAGACGTGGGGCTTTAGTACTTCCAGTATTTAATCTGGTCAGCGGAGACTTGATGCAAAACCTTGCAGTTAACCTGGCGGTGCTTCTTGGGGGGCAATTAATGGGTAAGGCTGCGCTGCCACTAGCTGCCCAATTGAAAATGGAGGATAATGTATGGCAATGGCAAAACTACTCCGATATCCCCGACTTTGAATTTGTGGGGGCTGCTACTGTGTTTAACACGTTGATAACACTCAACCTGACCTCAAAAAGAGAAGATCTGTATACATTACAGCTTTATGATGTGGACACGTTCAAATCAATTGACAGCGTTTCTTCCAATTACAAAAACGAATCCCATAAAACCGACATCACCACAAAGGCGGTAGTGGGAACGGTAGTGCCGGTGGCAGCACTTGCGATTATGGGATTGGTCGGGGTGGCGATATGGAGACACAAGCGCAAGCAACATGAAAACGGCCACGAAGAACTCGAAGATTACAACTTTGACTATTTTGAAAAACCCGATAACCCCTTTGTGCTTAAGAAGCACATGACCAATGAAACAGCCACCACCAATGATGATGCCCTGTTTCATTCATGGATGAAGAAACGGAAACAATACGAGCTTCTCACTCTGGATTCTAGCCCTAATCGTCCCCGACACCTGTTTTTGGCGAGTAATGATACCCTTGATGCTGCCGGTGATGTCGAACTGATTACCAAGCCGGTTGCAGCTAAGGTTCACCAACCTCCCCAACTACACAAACAATTTCTGTTTACTCAAGGCAGTGAAACAATCAACCACAAAAAGATGCCCGATAACAAGAGTCGAGATCTGTTGACCGATGATAACGTCGACGTCCAAGTACTTGTGTCCTCTAAGAGAAGACTGGTGCTCAGAGTGGTAAACCCTGATCTGGCAAGTGACTATCTGAAACTTAGTAAGGTGTCGGAAGATGATGATAGTGCCCAACTGCTATTGATGCTGGTGATTGACGACGGTGCCGACATTAGTGATATGAAATCAGCCAAGCTGATTCGTCAAAGGATACCGCTGGGTCGGCCTGACCTCGATTGATGAGACATGAAATGTATTATAGCCATGATTAGTGGTGGACTACTGGGTAACTAGTGGCGATGAGTAATGATAAACAATGGTACGACGTATATACGGAACAATAAAAAACTATTGACCACGGTATGGCCAGGATTACATGTAGGTGACAAAATAAACGAAGCGATATCTACAATTGACCTAGTTAAATCGACTATCTCAACAAGGCAACTAAAGAACGCAATAATACATAAATTACCACGATATATCCACTATTATTCAAGTAGGTCACAAATTGTTAGATCTTGCCACCACCCAAACATGCTGTAAAATACACCAATCTATTGAAATACCGAGAATATTAATTTTATAACATACTAGTTTATTTTGCTCCAAAGTGGTTACGTAATCTTGTTAGTGTGGGGTTATTAGTTTCTAGTTCCTACAACAGTAACCACCAGCACTCGCTCTCCCTACTCCCCTACACAATTTGATAAACATCACGGGTCCATAAACACACCAAACACCAACCCTGTAACCATAAACATTACTTGGTCATAACCTTAAACGCGGATTGGAGTGATACTTCTTGCACCATCACATGGCGGCGCACTAATTTCGTTCTCCTCTTTTACATTTAAATTGTAACAGTCCCATGTGCCTCTGCGGCTTCGTTGTTGTTGCCGCAGTAATTGGTGCCGTTGTATCGGCAGTGTACGCGTTATCATTTGTGATGCTTTTTGCCATCGCCGTCGCGTTGATAGTGGCGATTGCAGTCGCCGTTGGGGTGGTGATTTTGGGAGATGTGCCTGCGTTTCGAGAGAGCCAAGTGGGTCGTTGGCGTCGGAAACTTCTTCACCTCCTACTGTGTGTCCGTCGCAGTTTCCGTCAAGCCGATGATGCCTGTGGCGGGAGGCTCGTGTTTTACTTTCAATGGGCCGTTCCCAGTGGATACATGGCGGTGGTGACGTTTTGCTTTTGGCAGTTTTTCGAGCAAACGCTGGATTTGCTCGTGCCGGTGGTGGGGTGGTTTCATTGGGTGTTTATTGACATTGCGATATTGTTGGTGTATGTGTCCACAGCCATGGCTACATTTACCGATCCCGGAACTATTAACAAGTTGATGCCAAAGTACGAGAATAACGGGCTTATTTTCTTTGATGGAAACGTGTGCCACACTTGTAAGATTGTCAAACCTGCGCGATCAAAGCATTGTCGGGTGTGTGATCGGTGTGTTGCTGAGTTTGACCACCATTGTATTTGGATTAACAACTGTGTTGGATACAACAACTACCGGTGGTTTCTTTTGTGGGTGATGGCGAATCAACACTTTTTAGCCTATGGCGGCTGGTTATGTTACCTAGCGCTTCGTAGTCAGGTTGATGAGTCGGGGTATTTCCAATTGATCATGGGCACTACGGAAGCAATGAAAGTGACGGGGATATTTTTGATTTTGTGTGTAATTTTCTCGTTTATTGTCGGTGCTTTTTTCATGTTGCACCTCTGGTACATCTATTTGGGGGTCACCACCAACGAGGCTGATAAATGGGGAGACATTGAGTATCTCGTCGGGTTGGGGCTCTTGTATCGCGTTGTTCCCGGGGCTCGGGCGGGATTGGACCATTTTGTGGAATATGCGGGGCCGGAGGTAGGATATATTTCATTGCGAGATGAGCTGGTGGTGATTAAGCCTGAAGAGGTGGGGAAATATCAGTTCGAAAAGATTGTGCTGGTTGAGAAGGATCTTGTGAATATTTATGATTTGGGGTTTTGGAGGAATTTGAGGGAGAGAACGGGCTGGTAATGAGGTAGAGTAGACAATAAGTACTAATCAGCAAAATAACTCATACGATCAAGGCGGTGATATAATCATTTATCTAATATTTTAATTCCATGCTAACTCTTTTTTTTTAATGTTCATACTTCATTCTATGCTAATACTAGACTCTATGTTTACTTTATCCGATAATACTCCCTAATCCATACTAATACATTTTGGTTTCTTGTTCAATGCTATTACTTGTTAACTCTATGAACATGCTTTTTCAATCCGATGTCATACTCTTTCATTCTATGGTAATGCTTTTTATTTGTATCCTAACTCCTTATTTCAATGCCAACTCCATAAACCTATGCTTTCTTAATTCCATCCTGTTACTCCTAATTCTATGCAATACTCCTAATTCTATTCTAACACCCCTTCTATAAAATCCCTCCACACCTCACTCACCCAAACTCTCCTCTATTCGTCGTTGTTTTTCGAATCTCTCAATTTCCTTCACAACATCACCATAATCCCACTCAAACGTTATCTTACTGGTAAGACGCTCTTCAAGTATCGTCACAAACAAATCACAATCACCAAAGTAACCATCTTGTTTAGCAGCAATAGCATACATAAACGCCATAAACATCAATTGTGTCACCTCATCTTCCACCCCCTCTTGTGCAACCAACCTTACCTCATCACTAGTCACCACCCCACATACATACTCATACACATTATCATTAACCACCAGTTTCTTCGCCAATCGAATCCCTGCGTTTATTCCTTGAACGCCCACCTTGGCACCCCGCTTGCGTTGGTTATTAGCCTTGATTTCATCGTAGATATCTTCTTCCCATTCGTCCATGGCATTCGCATAATCTACTGCTCTAGCCGCTAAGTCAAATCACAACAAGCGATGATAACCAGTATACGCACTTCTAACAAACACAAAATGTACCTCGGGCTAATATATAATAAGCTATGAAAAATAGATATGGAAACCTACTTCTTCCGATTCGCCCAGTCTACTATCTACACCAGATTTCACCAAATCCCACTCCCTCATCACCCCATGTCTACTATCGGAACGGTGCATCTTTGATTATTGTTATCGGTATCATATATCAATTGTCATCTCTTCTATCTCCCCCCACATGCCGCACGAAAAAATCGTATTACCCCTCCGAGCCCTACACCTCCAGGCACCCCATGTACGACGACAAGACCTACTGGGACCTGGCAGGAGAACTATTTCCCAATTTATATGATGAGGCCCAGACTCCCGAGTTTGCCAAATCGACTCCGGCACAAATCCCCTGTACACAATGTCACCACTTGAACATCAAATGTGTTGGCCTCGGGGCCAACCAGTGTATGGAATGTGAGCACCATCAGCGCCAATGCTCCTTTGCCCACCATAATCCCAACGTTTCCCCCAATTCCAAAAAGAACAAAATAGACCCTCCGCCCATGATGCTTAAGCGGACGTTTGAGCAATCCCAACAGCAACCCCCACAATCGTTTCCCAAGCTGTCGTTCTATGTGGGGGCCACTCTGTATGCCCATGATACCCAAGTGGTGAATGCAATTTTCCGGGCAAAGGGGCTGATGAGAAACCTGCGTGTGCAACGGATCGACTTGTTGACGGGCGAGAATAAGCGATCGGCGGCGCTGTTGCGAAATGTGGCGCCGCTGGTCCACTTTCTTCTTTGTGACGACCAGACACCCCAGCTGTTTTCCCAGCTGACCAAGGACGTGGATGCGGTGGAGCGGTTGGTGGCTCCCCACGGCCAAAACTTGGTCAATCTATATTTCCGGGTCGTGCACCCCACTTATCCCATTTTACACAAACTGGTGTTTTTGGAAAAGTATCAGCGCACCCCCCGCGAGTTCACCCTGCCGTTATTAGTGGGGGTGTATGTGCTTGCTCTACAGTGGTGGGACCACGACCCCCAACTTAGTCGCTACCCCAAACCTAGCCTGGAACAATTGTTAAAAGTGGGGATGACCAACTTTTTATTGGAGGTGTTGAAACGACCAAAGTTGCTGGCGGTGCAGGCGGGGTTGTTGTTACTCCAGTGTAAACACGTTATAGACCAAGAGAAACTCAAACACGCCGATGTCAACGATGCCGATTATAGTGATTGGGTGCTTTGTTCGCAAGTGGTGGCTCTTGCCGAGGAAATGGGGTTGGGGTTGGATTGTGGGGGCTGGCAATTGCCCAAATGGGAGCGGCTGTTGCGAAAACGGATTGCGTGGGGAATATATATTGAAGACAAGTGGTTGGCACTTAAAAACGGCCGCCCGCTGCATATATCTCCCCAGAACTGGGCGGTACCGTTGATTAGCGAACGCGACTTTCCGGAGCGGTCCGGGTTGAGCGCCGGCACCACTCCAGGACTGGAAACTTCTCCCCAGCTGAGTAATTACCCCGACATTGAGCTGGGGAAAAAGATCTTTGTTCAGTTGGCGCTGTTGTCCCGCATTGTCGGCGACATTCTCCTGGAACTTTACTCATTCAAAGCGATGCAAGAAGTGACAGGGCTCTCTCAGGTGCTCAGCTTTGCCAAGCCGCTCCAGATTCGCCTTAAACAATGGTACCAAGAATTGCCCCCCGAACTACAAATGAACGCCGTGGCTCCACAAAAGCTCTGCGCAAACGGCACCTTACAATTGGCATACTTTGCCGCTGAGTTGACTCTCCATCGCAAAATCATCCTGATATTGTGGCAGGAACAGCGAGGAGGAAACCACGTTCCCCCACAATACATTTCCGCTTGCCACGACGCAGCAAAGACACGATTGACGGGGCTGATCAAGTTTGTCCAGGATCTTAAACCTCAGCATATTCACCTGTACTGGCACCTGCTGCTGGCGGCAAACTTCACCCTTATCGGTACATTTGCCGCGCTTCTCTATTGTCTGGCGCCACTGGTATCTGATCGAGAGTTTTACCGCACCCAGGCCAACAACTATCGCTGGGTGCTTAAGGTGTGCTCTAAGGGGTTTGACCAAGCGGGACAGGCGCTCGCCGAAATTACCCTGATGTACGATCAGATCCCGGGGTTAAGCAGTGAAGAACATCTTTTTGATAGCACCGCCCGCCCCGCCCCGCCACCACGACTGCAACTGGATATGTTGTTCGCCGGGCATGGTGAGATCCAGAGGCTTAATTCATTGCCAACTAACATTATTCAACAGGAACCGGAATTGCTGCCCAAAGAACTCATCCAGCAGCAGATGAATGTCCACGACAAGAGTTCGCATTAATATGTACTATATATGATATTACGAAAGTTTGGTCAACACCAATGCAGTATTTTCACGGGTAATGTCCCTAGGAGCGTATTCAAACAACTCGACTGTGTAGTCGGGGAAATGGGCCCGGATCCCGTGGGCTCTTGCCTCGTCAATCAAGCGTCTGGCACTGAGTCCTAATTCGGCATGGGCGTCACTATCGTTGTCACCGCCGTCCACTGCCCACGACACCACCTTTTGTAACATTTTAAACTGACTGGCGTTGGTGATGCCGTGGTCGGCCAAGAACTGCCTCAGTTGTTCGAATAGTTGATGATAATCACAAACGTGACGACAGCACATGGCAACTACCACCCCTTTAAGAGGAATCCCAGGTTGGCTCAAACATCGCATAGTTAAATCTGTTGCCACGCCACAGAGATGTTTCGATATGGCCACCGTTTGGCTGTGGTTTTCCGACGCTATAAATTTCATCAAGTCGAGATCCTTGATATCGATTCTGTCTCGTTTCACCGGCGCCACCTCCCGGATCTTGCCATCTGTTTTGAGACGATTCACCCCCCTATCAATAAGACCAAATCCCATTGGCGGTTGTTCTGGGAAATCAAGCATAATACTGTCGCATACAAACTTCGAAAACTCGGCTTTACCACATCCAAACTCAAGATAGTAACAAGAAGAATCAAGAAGACCGTGGTGTTTAAGAGCACCAATAAGCGACGCCTGTTGTTTGGGGTGCTTTTGGTTGGTAACTTCGTTTAATCGAGCATCAAGCCCAGCATGGTGACGGTAGTGCTTGGGGAGCGGGGAAAACCCGGTTTTTTTAACTAATTCACAAATCAAGTCTATATCAGACTCACATTCACCCATATCCGTAAGTTTGTCCTCTACCCAGTTGATATCCTTTTGGTACCATTCACCATGTTGGGGACGGTTATTACACCGAAGTAAATGGTTTTCCAATTGCGTTTTAACAACGGTATGGGATGGATTAAGCGGACACGGTACTCGTTCCAGTTGATCTGGATTATGTTGGTGGCAGTACTGCTTTCCACTAGCTACTTGTTGGGGACAAGTCCGCTTCTTTACGGCAATATAATATTGGCATCGGGGACCTTTGAGAGGTGTCTTTTCCTTTCTGATTCGCTTGGGAGCCGGCATTTCAGTGGGCGTGGTCGCTTCCCTTGCGGAAACGTCACAATTGGACATGACAAAAGGTTATATTATGGTAAAATTGGTAGAGGAAATAGAAGTGAAAGTGCGATCAAAAAACCCACCACTAACCATGGATATAGAAAACTAATATTACATTCTTTTTACTATTTTTCTTATCAAATATCAAATCCCCATTGCATCTTTCTTCCTCATCGCGCATCACCCATGTCCAACTTGTGGAAAGCCGACTACCTCGAAGCCAAGTACCGGAGCCAAAAGCCTCGGCTACCTCATACGAAGAAGCTCCTCCGGCTGAAGCATGTTCCTAAAAAACTCTCCGGTCTTGTCGATGATGCTGAGATCGATGGTCTTATTATTCAATATAAACGCGATGAGTTTGACAAAAAGTGGCACCTGGCGATTACCAAGCTCACCAAAGTGGTCAACAAGTATCCTAAACAAGATATGATTGTTGATAAACATCAATTGGTTACTTCGCGGGCGGTTAGACTAATAATGTCGGTGCTCGGAGAAGATGATGTAAAGTCACCTTCCCAGTGGATCAATGAAGAAGTCCGTACCATTATTACGGAACAAACCGAGCTCCATCCCACTACGTTTTATAAGAGTCTTGGTGACGATAAGAAAAAGCAGTCGCTTGTGCTGAAAGTTTGGAATTCAAAGGCAGCCAAAAAGTTGATTGCGGAAATCGAATGGCTGTTAAAGATGATCAGGGGCAAGATCACCAAGCAGGACAAGATCGCCCACTATAAGGCGATGGGTATTAACAAACCCGTTGAGCTGGATACTGAGGATGAAGAAGAAGAAGATCTCGATCAGTACGCGGGGATGGTGGCTGGCCTGGATGATGAAGATGAAGACGACGATGAAGATAGAAAGACTGTTGGTCTGGATGGCGACCTGTTCTTTGAAGGCGGCAGTGACACCGATGATGAAGAAGTGAAAGCCAAGTATAACCTTCCCGAATTGGCCGGTGGCTACTATTCTCATTCCGACGACGAAGATGAACAACCAAAGAAAGGTCCACCTGCCAAGTTAGAAAGAAAAAACCGGAGAGGTCAAAGGGCCCGTCAACGTCTTTGGGAAAAGAAGTTCGGCAAGGAAGCCAAGCATGTGCAATCCAATATTGAAAAGGCGAAATCTGAAAGAGAACAACGACAGCAAGAATACGAAGAACGGTGCCGAAAGCGAAGAGAAAAGGAAATGTTGGAAGAGGAAAGAAATAAGGGCAACCCCAATATGGCTCCGGTGGGTACCAAGGTGGCCGCTAAGGACGAGAAGGTCCATCCTTCATGGGAAGCCAAGCGCAAGGCTCAAGAACAGTTGACCGCTGGGTTTAGCGGGAAAAAGATTAAATTTGATTAATTGCATATAGAAACTATAACCTATCCCAATCGATAGAAAACGCTTCGCTAAGTTCTTCCTCGGTCATTTCTCTACAAGCCATGGGGTGGGTCATCTCAAGCGCATAGCCACATTTGTTTGGTTCACTCACCCCTACCACTGCTTCTTCGGGGCCACAAACAAGATGGATGGTGGCCAGTCGGTGTGGCCCATTCCAACACTTGTCCCCTTGTACGTAAGACAAGGTGTTGGTGTCGGGGTTAAATCCGTTAAACCGGCCAATGACAGTGTCGTCTTGCCAGATGCCCTTGAGGTATTCTACCTTGTACGTATAGCCTCCAAATTCGGTACTCACAGTATTGGTGGCGGCGCGAAGAATGTCGTCTTCTCCGTAGTTGATCTTATGGGCATTGTAGCGGTCAAGCATTTGCTTAATTTGATGGTAGCGTTCGGGGTATTCTACCAGGATTTCTTCAGTTTGTCCAAAGCTGTCCGTCACCTTTTTCATGTAATGATGGATCATGTTGGACAAATTAGGTTCATCATTGGTGCCTCCGAGTTTGGATACATCGGGGACGGTTGGGGGGTTGGAATTGGAAGCAAGCCTCTGGAATTTGGCAATGGCATCCTTTACCGCGGCATCGTTATAATTGGGATTATACTTGTCCATCATTGTAGCCAAAATATCCTGGAATTGGCGGATTTGCAGCGCTTGCCATTCGAGGTATTCGGAAACTGCTGCCACCTGGGATTGTCGATTGTCAGAAACAGGGCGTGCTTCTCTTTCAAGTTTTTGTAACTCTTGTTCAAATTGTTTCACTTGTTCGAGCTCTTTCGTAGCACCAGCCTTCGCCAATGCTTTCATTGTCGACTGTCTACCAATTGCTGCTTGCACTTGGTCATGTACCAGTTGCTTATACTCATTAAACTGTTGATTTAATTCAACACATCGGTTGGGACACACACCTGGTGCTTCATCAGAACCGTCACAGCACACGTCATAATCACAAACGCCATCACCAACAAGGTAACTGGGAATGTATTGACCCAAGAATCCTTCATTGGCGCACCAGAACTGGCCTTGCGGGCATGCTGCTGTTCCAGGTTCGTCACTGCCGTCGGGACAATCGCAATAGTTGTCATTTACTTGGCTCCAGTCCAACTCAATTGAAGGGTCAGAAATACAATGAAATTTGGGGGTATTTTTTTGGTAATGTTGGAGAAAGTCAGGTCCAACCCCGCTGAATTGGGCAGCCACAAGTGGAAGTAGTAGGAATTGAAGCATGGAGTCGTTAAGGTAGAGGAGTGAAAATTATTGAGACTAAAATATTAAGAATTTTGATACAAAATTAGCACGTTCAGGTTGGAAAGTAATTAATTATTTTTACTATCAAAATTAGATGATTCGTCGGAAATGGCGGTGTTGTAGTCTATTTATGGTACACCAGACTTCGCACTCATGCTTACCCAATGATTGCATTCTAAAGGAAAATGAACTGTGCCATAACATCCATATTCTAGGATAGAATGAAACTAACAAAAATAACTAATTGAAGAAAAATACCAAGGATATTTTGAGACTTTCTTGGCCAGGATCCATTTTGCACAGTTGTTTACTGAAAATCGTAGTCGTGTAATGAAATGTAACACTATTTTGCTGCCAAGATATACATTTCACAGGGTTAAAACAAAGCAATTAACGATTTTTCTACACCATTAGCAAAACATTACTACTGATACAAAACCAAATGGTCACTATTTCCAGTAAATGTCACACAACACAATCGTGTAATCTAACAAAGTAACGCAATTTCTACAGAGCATTCACTACTACATACGCGACTGTACCAACGCGTGGTAATATTACTAACCACTAGTATTACTAATATAAACAACTCATTGACACTTTTATTCCTATTGGCTGTCATGTGAAATCTGCAAATCCAACATTTTCCATTCACAATTTTATTCTGGCGTAGTCTTGGGAATGAACCTTAGTTCATAGTCACACCATCATCAAGTCACCCCACCATTCACTAGTCACTCCACCATCTAATCAGCACCAACCACCTTCCCCTTTCATTACTCGTCTACAAAATAGGAAAATTCAAAAGAAATTGTTACCGTTTCTATTAGATTCTTTAGGTGGCAACTATTACGTGTCGCCTGCGGGACATCGTGCGACTGTCAAGTATATTAGTGTAGGTGCGCATAATTTCATTAATCAGCTCAGCATGAACCTCCTCCTACTATGGAATTTTATGGTAATGGCCATGGCATTTCTGCCATTTGATTCCCCGGACTTCTGTTCACAAAATATCACCCTGACTTGCAACACTACCTTCCATTCTATCGATGAAATCAACGAGTTGGTCCGACCTCAGGTGAAACAGTTGGTCAACTCTGACTATTTCCGTTACTTCAAACTAGATTTGGACAAGCAGTGTAAGTTCTGGAACGCCCAGCACTTTTGCGCTACGGAAAACTGTGCGGTGGAGGTGTTGTCAAATGACCAGTACAACTGGACTAAAATCCACGATGACAAGTTGAGACCGCTGCAGTTGGGGAAAATTATCAACTCTCCCACTGACGTGCCTGGTCCCAAGAACCCCTCCAACACGTGCGAAGACCTTGACTATTGCCATATTGACGATGGCCACCATTGTGTGTACGTAGATCTTATTGCAAATCCGGAACGGTTCACCGGATACGGTGGTTTGCAGTCGTTGGCGGTGTGGCAAGCTATCTACCTGGAAAACTGCTTCCCGAACACTAATCCGATGCTGATGACGCTGCTGACCCCGGAAAAGTGTGTGGAAAAGAACTTGTTTTACAGGTTGGTTCTGGGAATGCATGCGCTGATAGCCGTCCACCTTTCTAACGAATACCTTAATCCCGACACCGGGGAGTTTTACCCCAATTTGGGAGTGTTTATGGAACGAGTGGGCAGATTCAATGACCGGTTGTCTAACATTTACTTTAACTATGCTCTTGTACTGCAGGCGCTCGTCAGTCTCCAACAGATGGAACCCCTCTCTAGATTCATCAGTTCCGATGAACTGGTGCTAACCGTGGGCTCTACCAACCGCACCCACCATGCGTTTGATTTGTCTAACGATGAGGTCCGAGCGGCGGAATTGTTGGATGAGGTAATTCCGGTTCTAGGTAGACAAACCATGTTTGACACACTGTTGTTGTTTAATCCCGCCACCACCGAACCCGACCTCAAAAACGAGTTCCGGCTGCGGTTTAAGAATATACTGGCAATCATGGACTGCGTTGGTTGTGATCGTTGTCGGATGTGGGGCAAGGTCCAAACCATTGGATACGGCACCGCCCTCAAGATTTTGTTTGAAAACGAATCAGAAAATCTCAGTTTCCGCCGCATCGAGATTGTGGCGTTGATCAACACCTTCGACCGGTTGCTGAAACTGTTGGAGGCCATTGGCAATTTCAAGAAAATGTACCTCAAGCACCTTGAAGATGTGCAAGCAGGTAAAGCCAAACGCGGCCAGTACGAGGAGGGGAATACCTTTGCTTTTCCGTTTAAGCAATCGGATAAATTTACCAAAAAGTCTCTGGAATCCACTGTTCCCGCAAAACTGGCGTCAAAACTGGCGGCCAAAAAACCCCAACTCGTGGAAAATGACCCCCCTACCGCCTGGCAATACTTTAAGAGCGAATGGAACCAGGCAATGAGCGATGTCACCACGGCGTTTGCGTTTGTATTCCGGAGCTACTACTACTTTCCTCGCATGGTTTGGAACCACATTGTCCTTTATTTGCTGGTGTACTGGCAATACTTTATTGGGAAAACTGTATATGTCGACCAAACGGTGGTTGCTAACGTCTAGCACAACTTAATGTATGATAGAAAATAACGTATGTATAGAAGATTCAAAGAATGATAAGAAAGTAGATTTTGTATATTGAACGATGTTTTCTACTATTACCCCGGATGGGCCACGTGCGCAAACGTGGGGGTCGCGACCGCCAGCAGCCGTGATCTGTTCAATGCCAATCAAACACCTCCAACTTCTTGTGGTCGTCGGAAACAGGAGTTGCCACTGAGTAGCGCCGGCGCCGCTGGCCCTCCTCAATGTGAGTGGTTGTAGATGCGCCGCCGGCAGCGGCAATGGCTGCTAAAACCAGTTGTTGGTGGGGGGCCAGCCGGGACAACATGCTCGAAACCAGGTTCGATCTAGGTTTTGCGGAGGGAGCCGCCACGGCATTCGTTTCATTGGGAGTATGGGGAGGGGAAGTTGATGGGCCCAGTACCAGGTTAGCCTTGGCGAGGGGCCAATATGGGTACGGCATTTAGTGGGGGGAAAAGCGAGGGGGACGAAATATATATATCAAACGAGCCAAGGATGACCAAGCGAAAAGGGCAAGTAATCGCGAATTCTACCCGCTACTGTCTAACATTCTCCTAACAGGGTTACGAATTCTGGCAAGTTACCAGGGTAATTTTTGCCTTCACCCCGTATTGATTGGTAAGCTACATCATCGGACATGCGTAATTTCGAAGGTTATCAACCGCTTGGCAATATATAAATGGAAGATATCCCCAAGATAAGCGTTATGGAATGTCATGGCTGAGGAAAGTGACCCCTATCACGCGCCACAACGACTGCCTGTGTATCAAAGGGCAATTGGAAACGTGATTGATTTGATCTTCTTGCTGGAGTATGACCGGATTGATGTTGTTAGCAGTCAAGAAGTGGAGTCGAATCAGAAAAAGCGGACCCATAAGATACTGAGCCGAACAAAGTCTCGTATATAGCATGGATAACTTTACGGTATCTTACATGTATCGGTGTACAAATGAAAGATTCTACTGATGTTTTGGAAAGTGCTGGTCTACAAACAAGATTAGGTTGAACGAATAAATCGTGACGACTCTGTACGATTACAAATTGGTTGGAAATGGTGGAAAGCAGGTCAATGCAGGTGAATAGAACAATCGAGAACGTGAGGTACACTGTGACTGACAGTCTTGGCACCACCGAATTGCTGGTAATTTCATTACCTCACGGGTGACAGTTTCAGGGGTGACGGTTTCGCGAGTAGCATTAGACCCAGGAATAATACTACAATTCAAGCTTACTTCTGTATCTAGTGTTCACGCAGAGAATGTGGAATTAGCGAGGCAAGGCCAACGCAGGGACTCCCGGCATATCAAATGAAACTGTCTTTGGAAATAGCAAACTCAATTGTGATGACAACCCCACGTGACTTGGATGTTTCCCTATCTTATCTATTCGGATGTCGACGCTGCTTTGTTGGATTGCTTGTAGATATTCTTGTTGTGTCAAACTTTCTCCTTATTGATTTTTAAGATCACCGGCAATCAGGCAACGATGCCTCTCACAATAAGCTTATCTCCTCTGGTTGTGAGCCCCGGTTGTCGATAACCACCTTGTTCTGGTTCCCAGCAGACTTCGTGGCCCAGTGGTTAAGGCGTGCGACTGTTATACTGTCAAGTCATCGCAAGATCGGGAGTTCAATCCTCCCCGAGGTCGTTTTTTGTTTTATCACAAGATTCTCTCCTAGGTGACTCAGAGAATTCTCCATACTTCCAGATCGTCGTACTTTGCAACGCCGAACTCAGGCAATTTATGGGTAATATATACCACCACCCTATTAAGGTGGTTGTGTCGCCCCTTCAATTATAGTTTAAGTTCCCCAGTCTAGATTGCCTTTAACGACCTAAGTAATAGTCTACCTATAGGCAATCCACCGCCACAATAGCTATATTACACAACTACGACTACCAAATTCCATTTTTAGACACCTTCGTCACAGTTCCCCACAACCTTTACTCTAATCTATAAAACTCCAATATGTTTGTTGCTATGTAGTGTCGCATATGGAAACCGTACACCCCAATACGGAGCGCACCTTTTGACAGAAGGTCACCATAAACCACTAATTACTAATAACACCCAATTTCACCTGTTGCTACTGACCCATTCAAAACATCACATGGGGGTCACGTACCTGACCGACGTCGTGATTAAGGCATGTGGTGCGACGTCATCATACGCGTTATCATTTGTGATCTGACAGTCGTCTGGCGACGTGTTTATTATATGCTATAGGCCCTCTTTAATCATCCGTTTGTTTGTTTTCTTTCTTTGTAAGCTTTGGAATTGCTTGTGCTTGAACAGTTGGTTGCGTTCCCAATAGTCTTCTTTTGTTTGTTCCTCTTCCTCTCGCTCCACCTCCTCATTCGGTGCCAGCACCTGTTTTGCCACCACCAGCTTTGCTGGCACCCGGGGTTTCTGTTGCTTCTTTTTAGCTCCAAGCTTGGCCACCTCGGCGTACGATAATTGCTTGTAGGTAATGTCAACAAGATCGTCGTCAGCAGCGTGGGTCATGTCAAACTGAAGGATCCGATTGTTGGCATCTTCTTGGATGAAGCGAGAAGGAATGGGGCCTTCCACGGGTACGGTCTTTTTCCATCTAAAAAACGAGAACATTGTCTGATTGGAATTCGGGGTGGTGTGTTGTTTATATAGACGCGCCCCACTGAGTCATGCATAGATACCATAGTTGGTGTTCATGTGGCGGACCTTGTGACCGGGCGCATGTGCCCGATAAGAATGATCTATTGCAGCCGAGCCCCCCGCTGGTGTTAGGAAACCAATTGATACTTCTATTAGACTATCCGATTTGGGTTGGCCCCTCCATCGCTTTCTCGGAGAAATCGGCATTCGTAGTTTTGGGCCGCTACAGGGGTCGATTCTGGTTGACCTCACTACAGTAGTATCCCGGTTATATCCGCTCCTCAGAGGGGTTAGCGTGGGGGAATTTCGCACCGTGTTCCAAACCAGTAACCACAACAAACCACACGTGTACACGTGTTGGTGGGGTTGCCACACCCGGGCCGGAGAGCATTTCTCCAGCGTGGGACTATCAATTGCTGTTCTATTATTACATCTAATCAAACTTGATCTTCTTAGCAGTCTTGGTCATGTCAACATCCTTGTAGAACGCCCCGTAGGCCAGATGGGCCTTTTTCTTGGTGTGGCCACCAAACTTTAACAATTCGTCGGGAACAGGTTGGTTGGCCCCCCGCAACACGTTGACAAGAGCACCACTGAGGTGTTTTTCGTGGTCGGTGAACAAAGTGTGGGCGGTACCAGTTTGGCCAGCCCGGCCGGTACGCCCAATCCGATGGACGTAGTCTTCCACCGTCAACGGGAATGTCAAGTTGATCACCACCTTGACGTTCGGAATGTCCAACCCCCGGGCTGCGACATCGGTAGCCAACAAGATGTTCAGGTGGCCTTGCTTGAACGCGTCAAGGGCGCTGGTACGTTGTTGTTGAGACAAGTCGCCGTGGATGGCAGCAACATTAAAGTTAGACCGCTTCATGTTGCCTTCCACCCGGGTGGCTTCTTTCTTGTAAAGAGCAAACACAAGAATCTTGTCCGAACCGTTGTCGTACTTGCGCAAAAGTTGAAAAAACCGCTTGTCCTTTTCTCTGGGGTCGATTACTTCGACAATTTGAGTGATCCGCTTGTTGGCAGATAATTCGTCCCGGTTACCAATGCTTACCTTCACAGGAGAGTTCATGAAAGTGTTGGCCAATTCCCGGACTTCCTTGGGCCAGGTGGCGGTGAACATAAGAGTTTGTCTGCCCTTGGAAGGAGTGCTGCTAATAATCAGTTTAATGTCTTCTTCAAACCCCTTTTCAAGCATTCGGTCAGCTTCGTCCAACACCAAGTAGTTGATGTTGCTGCAGTCAACAGCACCATCATTGATCAAGTCAAGCAACCGCCCCGGGGTCGCCACCACTACATTGGCGGTCTTGAGCTTATGAATTTGGTCGGCCTTGGAAACCCCCCCGTAGACAGCAACACATTCCAATCTGGTGCCCTTGGTAAGTTCGGCAAGGTTATCGTAGATTTGCATGGCCAATTCTCTAGTGGGAGAAATGGCAAGAACAGACAACCCCTTGGTGTTATTGGTCAAGATGTTGTTGATGGCAGGCACCCCAAACGCAAACGTCTTCCCAGACCCGGTTTCGGCGACCCCAATCACATCTTTTTCCGACAAAAGGTACGGCCACGACACCGCTTGGATGGGAGTGGGCTTGGAGAACTTTGAAAGCGCCTTTTCCACTTCGGGGTGCAACTTTACCTGGGAAAACAGCAACAACGGTCTGAGAGTTTCGGTGGTGTCTTCGACAGTAACTTCATTGGTGGCCAAGAATTCATCAATTTCCAGTTGGGGGAGAGCAGATAATTCATCCAGTTGGACGTAGGTGGTGGGGACGGCGGCAGATTCGCTCTTCTTTTCCTTCTTTTCCTTCTTTTCCTTCTTTTCCAGCTTGTCCTTCTTTTCCTTCTTTTCCAGCTTGTCCTTCAGCTTTTCGTTCTTTTCCTTCTTGTCCTTCTTCTCTTTCTTCTCCAGCTTGTGCTTCTTTTCCAGTCTGTCCTTGACTTTGTCTTCTCTTTCCCGTTTGCCCATCTTATAAATTCGCGATGAGCTACAAACGATAAAGAGTCAGAAAAGAGAGAACGAAAGGCAGGAAGAAAGATTGAAAAAATAATTAAAACAAGAGAATTGGGAAAACAATGTTATTGTTGACTACTTCTACTGCTTGCCAGTCTAACCTGTCATATGTCTTTCCTTCATAATAATATCGTACAAATGCCTTTCCGAGGGAGGACTGGTCTCTATGTGCAAGGGAGACCAACGGCGGTCATAATCATACACTTGTTTGTCACGTTAACACACCAAAATGACAATCTTGCACTTGTCGTATAATATCTGTTGAAACTTGGTGTCGTCATCCACTTCAAAATCACCCATGGCTTCCATTTGGTCGGTGCCCGCCTGTTCGAGCGAGTGCTCAGCCAAGTAGTCGTCATAATCGTTCTTCAAAAATAGGCACACTCGCTGGTCGTCCCCGAGCTGGAGCCGTTGATGAAGCTTGGTCTTGAGATCCTTCAATTGCAACAGCATCGGCAAGAGCAACACGAAGATGTCGTCGTTATAGTAGAACTTGACTTTGACCTTGCGCAGGCCCATCCCGGCAAAGAGATCCAGAGACGAGCCGTGGGCAGTGATGGGGGTCAAGTTGGTGGTGCTGGAGTGGCGCAGGTGTTCTGTCAGCGCGTTCAGGGTGCGGTGGGCGTACTGCGATAGCCGGTCTTGCTGGTAATTCAGTTTCTGCAGAATGGGCTTGGATATACGTCTTGCTTGGCCTTCTTCCACCTCGCGATCGGCACCATTAGGCAATACTTCAAACAACCGCAACACCTCTTCACATCGCAGAATTTGCGCCGGCAAGTTGACCAACTGGTGCAAATATTCGTCGAGTTTTTCTCTTCTCAACTTCGAAATTTGGTCGTTGACGTTGATCAACGGGCCGGGGATACTAGGGATTATCCGATTGGAGTTTTCTATGCGGCCAGCTTCATAGGGGAATAGTTCTAGAAGCTTCACTTGCAAGTCGTAAAAGTCTTGGTAGTAACGGTAGAGGTGGCGGATACGACCATTGCTCAACTTGGCCACCACGAGATACTGGTAGCGACCGTGGTCAAGCTGGTACAGGTCCACGCCAGCGTCCAAGATTTGGGTATTGGTCAGCGCCAAACTCGACCGGTTCAGGTTATTGTAGTATTTCTCCAGCGACACCGGCACCGCCGCCGCCGTTGCCGGGGGGGTGGTGTTCATCCCTACCGATCCCAAGGGAATGGTCAGCGCTTGGTACCGGGCAGTGGTATCTTTCCATTGCTCTACAGTGGGAATAGAAAACTTGTCAATGAGCTGGGGAGAAATGGTGCCGTCCTTGAGATCAGGGTGCACCCCCATAAGGTCGGTGACCTTGACATAGGAGACGGGCACAAGACCGGGGCCACCTAGCCGGTTGATCGGCTTGGCAATAAACCATTCGTACTCGTGATGGGCACAAATAATCAAGTTTTCCCCAGGGAAAATATCAAGCTCATCTTCCCGCTCGGCCTTGAATTCATACAACACCTGGGCGTATAATGTATTCTGACCCCCCGACAGTCTATTAGAGGAGGGGGCCAACGTCAGCTGGTTCAGCCCCATCAGACCATTGGTCTTAGGGCGGGTTCGTGAAAACACCTCAAAGTACAGAATCGGCACCATGCCCTTGGAATGGGTCATGGGATTGGTGGCCTCATACCAACCATTGGTGACATCAATAGCATCTTCCTCCAACACATGGAAAAAATCGCCCTTGACAAACTTGAGCTCCCCAGGACCTTGGGGCTGATAGTCATACAATGCCTTGATGACCTTTTTCGGAGACATGAGGGTTTCGTCAGTACTGGAATCTTCCAGGCCCAGAGGCACACGTGTGATGTGTTTGGGGGAGGATGTGGCCGACAGCGAATTCAGATGACGTTTGCTGCGACGTAACAGTTTGATCATCATCCACCCGGTCAAAAAAAGGGTGGTTTGGTGAAAAAACGCGGCGCGCGATCCCAAATAGGAGAAGTTATGGAAGGAGTACCTAACAACCACAGGGGGAGGCTAAGACGCCAGCCGGGGGAATGGCGAGCGGCAGATGTGAGACACAACTCCCGCCTGATTATTTTTTAGTATGACCTATGTCACTAGTATCATTAGTAAACACCGATGGTTTTGTCCGGGAATGGTCTAGACCGGTGTTTATACCGAAACGGTAACTATGGCGGCTGCTAACACTGATTGTATTGTTCGCAAGCCATGGTCACCATTGCATTGAGATCTCGCGTCATCATCGATCCGATGCATGGGACATAGAGTGGTTGGTTGCAGGAGAAAGGAACATAGAGATTATCGGCGGTGAATTTTTGAGGAGAGAGTGGTGATGCACCACAAGATGGTAGGTGGCTCAAAAAGGAAAGTACCGCCTGTTTAAGTATATTAGACGGGCGGCAGAACCCAACACGTTATATGGCTAATAGATACAAAGCCAGGGTGGTCCACAGTAAACTTGGGACCAAGTCGTTGCCGCCTCTACCTACCGTAACCAGTGGTAATGATGAACTACAGTCTAAACCGAGCGAGGCGTCTAAGCCACGAGACAAAATCAAGTGTATGTTTGAGGTCGACTGGAATATGGTTGCTAAAGATGGCAGAGGGAAAAAGCATTGTCAAAGAAACCGTGTCCAACCAAAAGTAAACATAAATGTTGTATTGGAAGATGAAGAGCAGCAAACTGGGCAAGCTTCAGCTGGTAGCCAGCGACCAGTGGTGCCTCTCATTCTCCTTTTCCTTGT
This sequence comes from Diutina scorzettiae, assembly GCA_030563345.1. NCBI lineage: Eukaryota > Fungi > Ascomycota > Pichiomycetes > Serinales > Debaryomycetaceae > Diutina > Diutina scorzettiae. The sequence goes on from JAKUCB010000032.1 coordinate 93,890, forward strand.
ATTTTACTTTATAAACTCCAATTAGCATTATATCTACATCAATTATCTATCTTTCTAACCCACCTTGACCACATCCTTTACCACCTGCTTAAATCCCCCATACAGATAGCAACCTGAATCTTCCATCGATTGGTGTAATTGGGGTAGCCACAGCTTAATCTGCAGAACCCGTCTTTCCGAAGCGGGATGATCACTGAAAATCTCGCCAAATTTACCACCATCATTGCCACCCAGTTGTTGTTCCATTTGCATCATCCGCTCCCAAAACCCAACCGCCTTGTCGACATTGAAGCAAGCCTTGGCCATCAATTCACAACCAATGTGGTCTGCTTCCAGTTCCATTGTTCTCAGCGAGGGAAGACGAAGCGCCATTTGAATAAAGAACTCATTCATTTGCGTCAGCCCGGTGATGGAAAACAAAATCGCCAGTATCAAGAGGTAAATAGGCGACTTCAGGAGCTGTTCCAGTGAGTGGTGGGCCAACTGGTGACTTAATTCGTGCAGCAACACTGTGGCCAACCCGTCTTCATCGCCACAAATGGGCAAAATCAGCCGGAACACAAAAATCTTCCCATTGGGCATGATAAACGCATTAGGCGGATAGTCGCCCTCAATGACGTGGATTTGCCACTCCAACTGCTCCAAATGGTTCCGTTGTTTTTCATTTTTGGTGTTTTCAAATGCCACCGTAAGTAACCGGTTCATTACCCTTTGGATAGGACGATACACTGGGTCCCCGGGCAGGGCAAGCAGACCACCAAATTGTTGCATCGCCAGCCGGTACAGCATATCACCCACCAACTGCTCTAGCCAATAGGGAACCCAATCAAACTGTAATCTTCCTGTGTATGGAGCCTTATGCAAATTGCACACGTAAAAGAGACCAAGGCCGCCGACCACAACCCAAACTTTGCGGTCGTAAAGAAGGTCCCACCAGTCTCCCCTAGGACGCCTTCCCCGTCCCCCTTCCAGTTCTCTGTAGTTTCCAAATGGGTCTACTTCATATACCACCTGGTCTGGATCTACCTCACCGAATCGGCGATATCTCAGAGACCGGTAACGAATAGAAATTGTGGATGCATGGATTAGGGGGGATCTGGGGATCATCTTGGAGGTGATGGGAGCGGCCCGTAGCGCCCTGGACATGGGGAATGCCCTCCCTTGCCGTACAATTCCGTGAAACATGTGTGCGGCAGTGCGGTAGTTTCGGTGATGTATGGAAAGGTGAAAACTTTGAAGAATAAAGAGAAAGTGGGGTAAAAGAGACAGTGGGGTAAAAGAAGCAGTGGAAATGGTGTGAAATAATATTAAACGTGTTGTATTTTGCCTACTTAGTGAAATTTAATAACTAACTCTTTTCCTGTCGCTTGCGACAAACGAATTTCAATTGTTCTTCTTGGCATCACTTATAATTATTGGACAAAAGAAAACGCACCGAAATTCTATGCAGAAACAAGGGCCTCGAAGTGAATACAAGACGTTTTACCTTAATAACCTACTTTTTTCGTGAGTAAATCGATAACCATAATCTCTAACCTTAGTCTCACTGGTAATCTACATATTTTTACCTTATTTCCCTGTAACTAGATATTTCCCTTGAATTTGATCTAATTGCTTACATTGCCGACCTGTTCTTCGTCGTCTTATTAATCTATAAACACTAAACCACCCGTTCCTTGGGCAAAATGTCAACCAACAACGAGTTATCGATATTTTGCAAATTCAACCCATTGGTGTCTCTGTAGTGCTCAATGTTGTTGAAAAACTTGTCAAATAAGAACCCGGTGTCTTGAGGACCACCCTTGGCTTCAGGGTGGAATTGAACGGAAAAGATGGGTTGGTGCTTGTGGATCATCCCTTCGTTGGACAAATCGTTCAAGTTGGTAAAGTAAGGTTCCCATTCCGAAGGCAACGTCAGAGCATCAACGGCGTACCCGTGGTTTTGCGATGTGATGTGACACTTACCGGTCAACAAGTCCAAAGCAGGAATGTTATGGGCCCGGTTACCGTACTTCAACTTGACAGTCTTGGCGCCAGAGGCAAGAGCCAACAATTGGTGACCAAGGCAAATGCCAAAGATGGGGAGATTGGGGTTTTCCTTGATGGTTTGCTTCAAGTTGTTGGTGGTTTCAAGGCAGTGGGTAGGGTCACCGGGACCGTTGGAGATGAACACCCCATCGAATTTGCCGGCAACCTTTTGGATAGGGTAGTCGTAAGGGAACACAGTCAAAGAAGCCCCCCGTTGCACGAGACACCGCAAAATGTTTTCCTTGGCACCACAGTCCAACACAGCAATGCTGTAGCCCTTGGAGAATTCAGGAGGACAGGCAATGTGGAAGGGGGCCTTGGTGGTCACCTTTTGCACAAGGTTAACCGCACCGGGATCTTCAAAAGCAGCATCTTCATCGGCATCGTATTCTTCACCAATGGTGATCTTCCCAAGCGAAGACCCTTGTTCCCGAAGGTACGACACCAATTGTCTGGTGTCGACGCCAGTGATGGCAGCAACCCCCGACCGTTGACACCATTGTTGTAAAGATTCCACTGCAGTCCAGTGGGAGTATTCCAAGGCAACATCAGCAACAACCACACCCACACATTGCACGGTGGGCGATTCCATGTATTGCAACAAGTTGTAAATGTCCTTCTTCAGCGACAGAGGCACCCCGTAGTTACCAATCAAAGGCTGAGTGAAGCAAAGAATTTGACCCTTGTAAGAGGGATCAGTCATAGATTCAGGGTAACCAACCAACGAGGTGGTAAACACTGCTTCCCCAGAAACGTTCTTGTTGGCACCAAACGAGAACCCATTGAACACAGGGCCATCCTTGATGGTCAAGGTAGCCCGGTCCAACGAGGAGGTCTTGTTAGTGAACTTTGCTTGGGTGGCTAACCGTCTAAACGAACGAAGCATGATGGGTGTTCGATGAGAAAGAAAATTGGAGCCCGACCGCGGCAAAAAAAAAAGTTACCATTTTGGGACGATGCAGAAGAGCCGGGGAAAAGGTGATGAAAAAGTGGGAAAAAGGATAAAAACGAAGAAAAGTTAAAAGGTTATTGATGAGGTGGTGTTAGGCTGGGTTGCTTTTACTTGTAAGCTTGTTAATACTTTATTTGGCGTGGGCAAACAGACCCAAGTTCCAGTGACTCATTCCAGAGCACGTGACCAACGTTGACGTCAATCCCGATGATCCAAACGGGTAATGACTGAAAAGCAAAGTGAAGTATGAAGATATTAAAAAATGATGATTTGAAAATATCAAATAAGTGTTGTGTTGGAATTCCTTTTGAATTTAAGCTTTGTTTTCACTTCTCCCTCCACGAAAGACAGGATTCCCTTCATCCACTAGTCATAACTTGTCTACTTGGATTGGTGACATATTTAGGACAATTCTGTTAACCTTTGTAAAGATCCACTCTCACCAACACGAAGCCATTTTATTATCCAAGCCCCCCTCATCACATTGCCGGTAGTATTGCGTCCAGATTATTAGTGCTTAGTGCTTCTCAATAAAGCTTATTTTAACAGAATCGTTTTGTTGCTTCATATTTCACTCGACTGCCTTACATATGTGTTTGCGCATCCACTGCTTATTGTAATGAAGGATCGCTATTGCCATCGGTGTCGGGTTGTTGAATTTGCCATATGTAAAAATTCTTATTTGCTATTCGGGGTATAATTCCCCTCTTCCTGACGCCTTGTTCCTCTTATCTTTTCCTAACTTAATTTGTCGCTGGTTCACGTCTACTCTTTTTCCTTTGTTTTCATACAATTTCTTGGTACTAATGCGTCAATAACACTTTGTAGTGTCCATTACTTACTGTTTCTGACAGGCTTGACCGTCCATTTAGGTTTATGCCCCTTTACTTTCTATCTTCTACTGCCACAGTGTTATCTCTGTGGCTGGTTCCCCTCCCTGCCATGCACCTCACCAGTTCTGACCAATCATAAAAAGTCTAGATCGCGTTTGTCAGCATTTGCACTAAACATAATAAAGTTTCATACCTACGTGACGTACAGACATAATTTAGAAGATACCATTATTCAATGGTTCCCAACAACCCCCGGCCCGTTGTGGAAGCGGTGGTGTTCACCCTACTACTAGAGGCTGGCCTTTATGTGATCAACTTTGTTTATGATATATTAACCCTTTCATTAAAAGTGGAAGGGTTGTCAACGTTTAAACGTCTTACCATGCCTATGCTTCGAGTGGCAGCCACCATGGCATTGGTCTTAGTTCTACCCCATCCCCATATGGTTACAATTATGATTGTCACCGAAGCAATTTTGACTGTTGTCAACTTTTTACTTCTCCGATTCAATTACTCCCCCACTTACGACCGGTTCTGCCACTGGTATCTGATTTGGCAAGATAATTCCATGAGACGACTGCTGGTGGTGTCATTTAATTCAGCGGTATTCTCCGAGCCCCAACCGGCAACCCCCATTGACATTGAAAGTCAAAATCTGGATATTGTTGACTATATGTATCTGGTGTCGCCTAAAAACACGTTTCATATTGACCAGGTGGTGGTAAACGCCTTATGCTATGGCAGTACCGATGACCAGTCCAGTCATGAGACGTTGGTGGAAATCCCCCTGCCAAAAAGGGTATGCTCCGATCCGTTTATCCCCCCTTCCCTCGAGCTGATGAAACCACAATTGACCTGGAGTCAGTGGGGCCATCGTTTCTTTTATAAACACTTTTTCTGGTTGCTTCCCTCATGCAACCATTGTTCACGGGAACTGTACCCGTTATTGAAACGAAAGCTCTCAACCTATTCGTTGGCGTCAACGGGGCCAGCCCCACAACCAACATGGAAACATCCCTACCCTCAGTTCCGATATTTCCTCAACTTTTACTATGACATCACCATGGATGATAATGACCATGTCCTCCGGTGTGATCCCATGTTTAAGGCGTACGGGGTTCCGTCTCCCCAAATAGGAAAATTGTGGAGTCTACTTCATTTATGGTGCCAATCGATGATGATGGTGGAATTGGTATTGACTGCCAGTTTGGTATCATCGTGGCAAGGAGGCATTGCTATCTTTTTAAGTATGTGCATGCTCCTGTTGTGGTACCGTAACTCGGTGATTGGCCCTGATCTGACCATTGGGTATCGCCGGGTGGTTGGATATGGACTGTTGATTCATTTAATCGCAGCGTCGATAGTGATGGTTGGATACTTTTGTTTTTAAAATCTGAAGAAAACCTAGTGAACGACCATCGCATAATCACACGCCCATATTCATATTATATTGCATTAGCTTATGATCATTTAATTCGACATAATAATCATCAGTGGGAGATTAGTTATTAAAGGTGTGTTACAAATAATGCTAAGGGTGCGGCTGACGATGAAAACAGAAGTAACCCTGAAAAATCACCATAGATTATCACAATTGCATCAAAATTTAATTTCAAAAATCTTATTAGCCATGAATAAGGATACCTTACCCAGTTTTCGTTCCATCATTTCTTGCTCATCTATAAACTATCCAGTAGTCTCTAATACCTTTTCCAAAAGGCTCTCGTTGGTATAGCTGAACCCTTGCAAGTGCAAAATATCATTGCCCAAATAAGAGGTGGCGGTATGAGGGGTAAATGCCATGTCAGTAAAGTCCGAGTCAAAGTTTTCCGCCAACACGGGGTCGGTAATGATCGGCATGATCGGCGGCATGATCTCCAGTTCGGGGTTCAACCTTTCCAACTCTTTCCAGTTGACGTGACGGAAAAACTCATGTTTCTTGACCTTTTCGAATTGCTCGTCAACATTAAGCCGCTTTTCAGGATTCACCTGCAATAATTGCCGTAACAAGTTTTTGGCATCGTTGGAAACATAAAACGGGAATCTAAGCTGTTTGTTGTTTTTTTCAGCGGCGGCAACAATCTTATCCATGATTTTTTGAGGCGACGAACCAGTGAATGGAGGCAGCCCTACGAGCAAGTCATAAGCAACACACCCAAGTGACCACCAATCCACCTGGTAGTCGTATTCCTCCCCCTTGATGATCTCGGGCGCCATGTACTGTGCAGTCCCAGTGATACTGTGCCGCTGACTGCCACCATCCACTTCTTTCAGCAACCCAAAATCAGTAAGTACGAGATGACCATTGGAGTTAAGAAGACAGTTCTCCGGTTTGAGGTCTCGGTAAATCACCTTAAGACTCCCGTGTAAGTATCTCAACGCAAGGATCATTTGCGCTATATAGAACGAGGCCGACTTTTCCGTCATGAACCGTTCTTGGGCCAAATGGTGGAAAAGCTCGCCACCAGAAATATACTCCAAAATAAGGTATAACTTGTTGTTGTCCTGGAATGCATAGTACAACTTGACGATATTGGGATGGTTGACCATCTCCAAGATTTGCTTTTCATTCATGGTGCGTTTGTAGTTGGTTTGGTTGATTTCGTTGGTGTTTTCATTAATAATCAACGACGCCTTTTTCAACTGCTTCTGTGCAAACAACCGACCGGTGGTCATTTCCCGGACAAGCAACACTTTCCCGTATGAGCCCTGGCCGAGTACTTTGAGCGGCTCAAAATCCAGAAGTCTGGGTTTGTACAACCCGCCTGAACCCAGGATTCTCAGCACATATGACGAGCCCCCAATGCCAAGTTCGTATGACAGAGCGATGGCACTGTTACGGCGGTTGCGGTTGTTGATGGGAATGGGGATTGTTTCCGCAGTGATAGCCACCGGTTCCTCTTCATCGTAGAACTCATCGCCTTCTCCACCGTCTTCTTCAAGAATCTTGTAGTTAAGAGGGTTGCAGTCAAGGGTAGCATCCCGCATCCCTTGACACAACTGCGATACATCATCAAACTGGAAGATGGTAGACATATCGAGATAGGGACGCGGTAGCGAAACGCGTGATGGTGATGATGTTAAATTGGTGCGATTGGTTATGAGCGGAACGTGGGGACAAGCGAGGGCACGGCAGAAGATGACGAACAATAAAACAATGCTGTCGTGGAATGGCGACGGTTTACTATAAATATCACTATACACGTGTTACCGTTTTGGTGAATATGTGTTAATAATGGAATTTGGTTATGTGTGTTAAGATGTTTTGGGACGTTTTTTGTGAGTTTTTGTATTCGCACCCATGTGGTTGCTGCGAGGATGTTTTTAGTGACGGAGAGGTAAATGGGTGGAGGGGGATAATATTGGGGTAGGGCGGTGCGGCCCTACCATGTATCCTTATAAATTTATAGACAAAAATAATCATGAAGAAATCTGATGTTTGCACTGGGCAAGTTTTATATTTATCCTAAAATGTAACCAATGTTTTTTTCAGATGGAGCAAGCTTACTTGAAGGTACAGTAACTTTTCTTATTGATTCAATATCACTATTAAAAAGTCTGGTTATAATATTTGATGATTGCCGAGTAATAAACTTGATCAGATCAGTTAACGTATTATGACTGGATATGGTTGGTGGCTGCTCGTTTTATTGTAGATTACTTTTAAAAAGTTGTTCCGTGAACTGTTGTTTTTGGCTTAACTTTACCCCCTTTAATCTAGTAGTAATCGAAAAATAAAAAAAATGGAGTTGCCATAAGTAAAGAACTTTCATTCTTTTTGCGAAAATTATCAAGAAATTGTTCAACTTCTGTGTATTCCTATCGAAGTTTAGAATGATTCCTAAAGAAGCTCTAGCAAAAACCTAGTTATAAAAAGTTAAGATTATGGAGTTTAGACATTCATTGACCTTACAATAATAAGCCTGTTTAATATCCATTGAATTGTTCAGGTCATTTCACCCCACTCAGTTCCATAATTACAACCAAGTTGTCGCTTAATATTTAACGATGTCCATTTCCCATTTGGGAATCACGTACAGAATACTGCATGGATGTTTACATTCGATGATTATTACCTTTTGTGGGTGGCACTAACTTTCTGCGATGCCATTATAACCTCCAGTTTTCGGCCTAAACAAAGTCTCGCCGACAAATGCGTGATTTGTTTTCGCCGTGCCGACCACCTGCATTCCGTCAAACTCAAAAACACTAGGAAAAATAAACATATCATCGACACCATTACTTAAACCATCTACTGTAATCATCCTATCTGTGTTTTGTTTCCTCCAAATTGATTTTTCAATGTTTTATGCATCTTTTAACCGACACCATCGGCGGTCGGCAAAGTGTATTTTGAGCACAAACTCGAAAAAGATCTCGAAATGGATCACAAGAACCTACGGAATATTTGAAAGAAGCCCCCACGGGAACTAAAAGATCTTCTCTTCAGAACGATACGAATGAACGGCTGAGTAGATGCATCGGAGAAAAGGTGCGCCCGCCTTGACCAGAACAACTGCTGTTAAAATGAAAATTCAATGGCAATTGCAGTAAAAAAAGATTAACTCACTTATCCATGGGAATAATCACGGTATGAAGTAAAATTACCTAGTAGTAGCTCAATTCTTGTTGAGCCGACTCCGACCGGTTAATGCACGGCTGACCTGCAGATGCACATCTTTTACCAAGTGGAACCTTGTTATATAAGTATGGGCAGTTCCCATTAATAAATACAATAATGAGTTTCACAGATTCCCATCTGATAGAAAACATATCTATCCATCTGGAGAAGCTTGACAATTATCACTCTTCCAATGCTCAAGCGGTGTCCCAAGTCAGACTGAGGGCTCTGATGTACAATAAGGATGACAATGACACTGACCTTTTGCAGAATAACCCTGGTGTACAAAAGGTTGTTCTGCAGCTTGAAGAAAAGGCCGGTCAGCTTGGTCCCCTTGAAAACCCTTATGATATTGAAAAGGTTGAGACCCACCCCGACCCCAACTCGGACTTTAATGAAAACGACCCCTGGAATTACCCCATTGACCAAGAAACTGGGTTGAGAATTGTCGACTGGGTGGAAAATGACTCGGAAAACCCCAAGCGGACTCCCAACTGGAAGAGATGGATGTACACTTTGATTTTGGGTCTTGTTTGTTTTGTTGTTGCTCTTGGTTCCGCTATCGTTACTGGCGATTTGGAACGGCCTGCTGCGTACTTCGGTGTTTCTGAAGAAGTGATTATTTTGGCTTCGGTCACCATGTTTGTGCTTGGGTTTGGGTTTGGTCCTTTGGTATTTGCTCCTATTTCGGAAGAAATTGGAAGAAAGCCTGTGTATGTGGTTACTCTTGCTGTGGCCCTTGTGTTTATTGTTCCCTGTGGTGCTGCCAAGAACATTGGTACTCTTATCGTCTGTAGATTGATTGATGGTATTGCTTTCTCCGCTCCCATGTGTTTGATCGGTGGTTCGCTAGCCGATGTATGGGACGGGCCTCAACGTGGGGTGGCTATGGCTATTTTCTCTGCCGCTCCTTTCCTTGGTCCCGTGATGGGTCCTATTTTCGGGGGTTTGCTTTGTGACAACGCCCCTACTTGGAGATGGGTCTACTGGACTTTCTTGATTATTGCTGGTTTTGCTTACATCATCTTCATTGGGTTGGTGCCTGAAACTCACCATCAAACTTTGTTGAAGAAGCGGGCCAAGAAGTTGCGCAAGCTTACTGGTGACAACCGGTACAAGACCTTCTCTGAATTGAAGCCTCGGACTTTCAAAGAAACTGCCAAGGTTTCTTTGTTGCGTCCTTTTGTGTTGTTGAAAGAATTGATTGTTTTCTTGATGACCCTTTACATGTCGGTGTTGTACGGGTTGTTGTACATGTTCTTCTTTGCTTACCCTATGGTGTACCAAGAAGGTAAGGGGTGGAATGCTTCCATGACCGGGGTGATGTTTATCCCCATTGGTGTTGGTGTGATTGCTGCCACTGCTGTGGCTCCTCTCTTCAACGCTCAATACAACCTGAAGGCGCAAGTGTACCGGGACAATGGCGAATTGCCTCCTCCAGAATTGCGTTTGATTCCCATGATGTACTCGTGCTGGATGGTGCCTCTTGGTTTGTTCCCCTTTGCTTGGTCGTCGTACCCTCATGTTTCTTGGGCCGGTCCTTGTTTCTCGGGGCTTGCCGTTGGTTTTGGTTTCTGTGGGTTGTACAACCCCGCCAACAACTACATTGTTGACTCGTACCAGCACTATGCTGCCTCGGCATTGGCGGCTAAGACGTTTGTTAGATCGGTGTGGGGGGCTTGTGTGCCTTTGTTCACCATTCAAATGTACCACCGGTTGGGGTATGAATGGGCCACGTCTTTGATGGCTTTCATCTCCTTGGCTTGTTGTGGCATTCCCTATTTGTTCTACATGTATGGGGCTAAGATTAGAACCTTTTCCAAGTATGCTTACGATGGTAAGTAATTATTTCAGGTTATTTGCATGGGCTTAAGTTGTTAAGCCACTAATTAAAAATGGGAAGATGTGGTGAATATAGGATATCATTAATAACACATAAGTTAATAGGCTAATTTTAGATATAGGGATAATGGCAGCATGATTGCTTTAAATTGTTTTTTTGTATCTCCATGTGAGTGGATGTTTCACCGCCATCCATCGTGTGAGGCCAGTCATTGATTGGCAAGACACCAACAGCAACTTTACTCAGTAAACTTAGCCGTAGTTCATGCAATTTACTAAACCCCGCTTGGAAACCTCTTTCTCTACAAGGACCAATCACCGAATGATGATAAAATTATACAATTGCAAAGAATTGCTCTTCTTCTATTATCTCGTAATGAATATAATGCTAGTATATTTACAATTAGTGACAATGCCACTTTGGATATGAAACCACCATGCCTAGTTAGTGGTGACCTGCTTCTTATCCATGTCGTTTGACCGGTCGTCTGCAGCGGCCAATAAATTCCCCAATTGAGAACTAAACCCAGAATCACCAATGATTTCTAATGTCACTCGGTCCTCGGTTGCAACCACTTCTTCCAATGCCATTTCCCATAATTGGTATTTCCGCCGGGTCTTTGATTTTTTCATTTGGTATTTCAACCCCTCCTTCCCCCATTTGTGGGCCTTGGCAATCCTCCATAACTCCCGCGCTGGAGGAGCAGTGGCTTTTGCCCCCAGCTCCATTAATTGGCGGTACCAGAGTTTTGCTGTCCTAAATTCCTTGCGATCGTAGTGGTACTTGATAAATGGCCAGATTTGATTAAATGTAAACGGGACATATCCCCGTTGGGCTTCTTTAACTGTTCCCACGGCATATAGGTAATCTTGATTCTTAAATGCGGCGGAAATGAGCACGTCGTAAAGAGAAATCGTTCTGCCCGATCTCCCCATTGGAAATTTGTTGAAAAAGTCATCACAAATCAACTTTGCTACCGCCCATTTTTCTTTAGATGACCCAAGTTCAAAACTGGCACCGGTGGTTTTCAATTTCCGAAGAAGACAATTGACAAAAACCACTAGCACCCTATCCGATTCCGGTGTGATCGCCCCGGTATACTTTTTGTACAATTCATGGATGGCAGCTGGTGTTTTCCCTTGGTAATCCATCGACCTAATCACCATTTGGTAAACGTTGGCAAGAATGTTGTGTGGTACCACCCCATTACTGACCAATAGTGGATCGACGTTTGCTGGAATGATTTGGGCATTGGGATCTCCATAAACAAGATGTACAAGTCCTAGTTGGCTTAGCAATGGCTTAGATTGAGGGTAAAACGCCACCACATATCCCATGAGCACTTGTGGCAGCTTGGGATACTTTGAATTGATAAGAAGAAGAATCTCCAGCACAATTCGCTTGAGCTGTTGTTTGTCGAGCTCTGCCAACACCATCAGGTTGATGAGGGTGAGCGCTTCTTCGTGGTTATGGTGAAGGCGCAATCTACGAATAGCATTGATCCAGGTGGAGAAGGGGATGGGTAGATCTGATTGTTTCATATTTTCCAAAACCAGCATCATCCCGGTATGGCCCTTGGTGAACTCCATTACCAGGGACAACACTACCTCCATCACCAAGTGAAGGTCGTCGCCAGTCGCCACGCCCTTTTTCGCCAACAGCTCGTACTTGTCCACCACCAACCTTAAATACAATTGCGCCTGGTCTATTTGCTTGCCATCAATTGCTTGAGTACAGTGTATGTGTAAATCCTCGAGGTGAAAAAACAGTTTCATTCGCTTCATTTGCAAGTCGTCAACATCGGAATGAACGGTATCCGACCACCGGGGACGGAACAATCCCGTGCGCCCTACCAACTTGCTAGTAGCATTTCCCCATCCTAGGGTCTTTTTCAACAACAATATGTCATTTTTGTTTTTTGTAGAAACGTTTGCCAGGACAAAGTAGGCAAACAAGTCGGCAAAACGAACGGGAGTGGCGATTGCCATAATCCTGCGGTATAATGAGGTATCCAAGAGGATCGGTTCAGGGTTGTGGATGCGACACCGGTGAAGCTTATCCAAATATTGAAAAAGAAACTCTTGTCTATGAGGATGGTCATTTGCGAGCCGAGCGATTCCGGAAATGTTCTTGAAAAAATGGCCTCTAGCTTTTTTCAGCGTTGGTTCCACTATCCATTCAAAAATGCCCAGTTTGACGGGGTCGGATGCTAGTTGGGTGCGGATTGTGTCGATGATCATCTCTCGGCTGGTGGGTTCCAAACCTCTCCATACTTGAACGGTCAAATGGGTGGACTCTAGTATATTGGAAGTAATCATCTCCACCACCTCACTGAGCACTTGATGCCGGTCAGGGCCATTCACATTTTTGATGGATTGGATCCACTCCCGCAAGTTTTCCTTGGGTTTAAGGTTTGATAATGATGGGAGTATTTGTGGTCGAAGGGATATCGATAGCCATTTCAGCATACATAGAAATGGTGATGATGGTGGTCGCCTTGTCCGCGGTCGGACAAGTCGTAGTAGCATCCTGGTGTGCGAAAAATTGATCTGGGGAAGATGTTGGTAAAGAGTAGGAAATGAGGGCAGCCAGTAAGTGATTGTGGGAGAAAGATGGGAAAAAGAGACAGTGGGGATTAATAAACTTTATCGCTTTTGGTTCCTTTGTAAAGTTGTGTAAAATGAAGTTTTTCGTTTTATTACGCTAGATTCGTGAATAATTGTGGTTGTCTACAGGTAGTTTCTAGTTGTTGGTGACTTACTTCTAGTTAGTGTTAGTCCGGGTCCAATTTAGATAGTCATCGATTCTTAGTAGAACCATACTTTTGTCATTTGTTATTCTCCTGCTAGTTATCACTATTTATCCTTATATGCTGTTGTTCTGCATATAAGCCAGTCTTTTGATGGCTCCAATTCTAGCACTAACTACAACCTAACATAGCCCTTAGTTTGGGCATTAAAGCCTAATTTGAAACGCAACTAACATGGATGGTGCTGTATAGCTACGTTTAATGATTCAAATATATTTAATTGCAATTTTCTACTCAAGATATCTCATACCATTAATGCAAAATTTGGTCATTTCAGCATTATCAAAAATATAATGGCATTTATCAGATAAATATCGTCTTTGTACTCCTTTCATTTAATTTTTTTAGATTAACTTTCACCCCCTCCCTTTCTTTGCAATCAATGAGCAAATTGTCATCTCAATCAGGACGCATCTTTCTCATTATTGTTACCCCTAGATGAATCGTCGCTTAAACCTATCATCTTTAATTACAATTCAAAAGAAACTAGTCACCACAAACTTCTAAGAAAATATCATCTCCATGACCGTTTTGTTTCACTCAACATCTCGAAAATCTCATGGCCCCAGATTCATCCCAATTAGGACATCAAACTTGCTCGCGAAAAAAGCCGTACATATATATTTTTCAAGAATCGCCAGTAGAATACGCTTACCAATAGCACTTTCGGTATATGTTGTTGTTCTCTTGGCTACTACTAGCTTTCTCACTAGTGAATGGCTTAGTGATCATCGATTCGGCGTTGGCCCTGTCTTGTGTATACTATCTTAAAGAGTTTAACTGGGAGGGGTGTGCTTCTGGTAACGGCGCCAAGGCATACAAGTGCCGATGTGCTCAACCGGAATGGATCTCTCTGGTGGTTGATTGTGTCAGCACCCAAAACCAGACCGAGGCTGAAAGAGACCATGCCATTCGTCACGTTATGCAGCGGTGTTGGGATAAGGGCCGCTTCAATTATACCTTTGAGTACATGGAAAGTACATGGGGTAGCATGAAACCTCAAGTGAATGCTCCTTCTGATGTTAGTTATAATGTTACTGAAGCTTTTGTTTCTGGCGGTGAAAAATATCAGTATTATAACGATACGTTTTATTCACTTGTCAAATTTGTTCACCAATGCCAATGGCTAGGGTGGGGGCTCAATTGGTATTGGGCGGCGGTGGTGATTGTTGCCGGTTTGTACCACTGGGTGTTGGGATGGCATCGGGTCCCTGCATTTTGGGTAAGACTTTGTCGGACTACTCTTCCTGGAGGGTACTTTGCTGATGTTACTTTAGCCCAGTGGATTGTCGTTTGTGTATTTCTTGTCATGACGGTTTTGTCCACTGGAATTGGCTATTGGGGGGTGACTCGTCCCAACGGATACATCGCCAATGATAAGCTTCTCACACTTGATCTCATTGGATATCGTCTGGCGATTATTGCATTTTCTCTCATGCCACTCACGTACTTTTTTGCCATTAGAAACAACCCGTTTTTGTGGGTGACTGGCCTTTCCTATAGCCATTTTTCATTTTACCATAAGGTTCTTGCATGTACGATGGTGCTCGAGGCGTTGATTCACGCGGGGATGTGGACGGGGTATGCCATGCTTGATGGTGGTTATGATATGTGGACTCTTGATGCCTACTGGCGTTGGGGGATGGCTGGTCTTACCTTGATTGTGATATTGCCGTTTTTCCTGTTGCGTACCATCCGGAACCTTATGTACGAAACATTTTTGGTATTCCACAAGTTGCTGGCCATCTTGTTTATCGTGGCCATGTGGTACCACTGCAATACCCTAGGGTGGATGGGATGGGTGTATGCATTGATTGGTATTATTGCTTATGATCGTGTGGTGAGGGTGACTCGGATAGTTGCCAATGGTGGTGTCCACAGATTGAAGATTGAAATTGCTGAAAAGAAGGTTGTTCGAATGGTGATTCCGAAACAGAATGGTAAGCAGTGGGTAAGGTATTTTCCTGGATGCTATTGCTTTGTTTATTTCCTCAATCCCAAGTTTGGTATTCTTCAGTCTCATCCATTCACTGTTATTTCGAGTCCAGTCGAAGAAAACGGCGATTTAGTCATTTACTTTAAAGTTCAGGATGGCATCACCAAACTGATTTACTTTTCTAACGCCACCGAATTGTTAGCGTTTATTGAAGGTCCCTATGGGGAGGTTTCACTCCCATTGAGATCGCAGAAGCCACAAATTTCTGAAAAAGAAGATGTACTGTCGCTGTCTGTGGATTCTAGCGGTGTTGAAGATATGGCTATCGGCTTGGCTGCAGGAATGGGAATTTGTGCTGTCCTCCCCAAGCTCTATGCTCGCCCAGCACTGTCGAAGTTGTACTGGTTGGTTAGCCATGTCAACTCTGTAAATTGGATTTACCGTGACTTGGAGTGGTTGCGAGACCATGGATGCTATGTCAAATTGATTGTTACCGGTGACAAATGTGATGAGCAAGCGATTGGCACCATGCAACGATTTTCATCGCTGGTGGTAGTTGACTTAAAGGCCCGTCCTGATATTCAGAGTATTCTCAGTTATAATGTCAGTCGCCACCCGATGCTGAAGGTGATTGTTTGTGGGCCAGATCTGTTAAACCAAGAAGCCAGGCGGTGTATGTCTACGATGGGTACCAATGTTGATTTGGAGATTGAAAGTTTTGTATGGTAATGATCAAAACAATATAGACAATAAATTTAGGTGAGTTCTATAGTAAAAAAACAGCGACACAAAGAAAAATGACATCTAAGATTATACAGTAAAAGCAAAAAAATGCTCCGCGGGAGTTTCGAACTCTCGACCTTCAGATATCTCACACCAAAGATTGAATATGAGACTGACGCTCTACCACTGAGCTAGCGAAGCTTCTTATTTTAAGAAGGGCTCAAGGTTTACTAAGTAGATAAATAGTCAACAAAATCACTTAAAAAATATATTTTTGGGCGATTTTTTTTGATCGTCTAATGCCATTTGAGGCGGCTATTGTTCCCAATTAGATATACAGAATAGTACGGAATTCATAAAGCGTGAACCAGCATGTGAAGTGAAAACTTGGAATGGCATCGCCTAGGTCATTTTTGCCACGCTTCTTTTTCCAACTTGCCAAATCGGGTATCTTTCACGTGACTAACACAATCGCACTTATATATTCTTAGTGCCAACAGTTCTCATTACCATGGGTCTCCGAAAAGTATTCCAGAAGAAGGATCCCTCCGAAGCCCAGATTGTGGGTGACATGGAAAAGGATGGGATGATGACAAAAAACCGATTTGGTGGCGGTCGAGATGAAAAATTCGGGGCTTTCAAGGCTTACGCTGAAGATCGAGCCACCAGAAAGCCTGGCTTGGCTCCTGTGAACCCGTATGCCAACCAGGGTGCAAACAATGGTAATCCATATGCTCCTGGAAATGAAGCACCTACCAACCCCGCAAACGGGGGTAGTACAAACCCTTATGGCGCAAGAAGTGGGGGTGGCAGTTCTCAAGCCAATAATCCATATGGTGGGTCCCTGAGAGGTAATTCTCTGGCCGGTGTTGATGGTGGTAAAAATAACCCTTATGGTGGTAGCCGCCAAAGTCAGCTGGCAGCTCCTCGTGATGAACGGGCACGTGCTGCATCCCGGCCCGCTAGTCAACGGTCAGCCGCCGCTACGGATCGTGATCCCGGTAGCCAGCAAGACAGTGGCTATGGTGGTAGGACCAATCCCTATGGTGGTCCTCTGGGCAGAAGCCAGGCCAAGTCGTCGCGAACGGGGGCCTCGCTGATGAAATCGTCGGCTACTTTGGTGACTGGAGACGACGAGTCGACGCTTGATCTTAATTCTATGGCTCCTAACTCGATTTTTGAGGGTAAAACAACTTCGCGGCCCAAATATGAAGGCTCGGTGCTTGATCTTAATGAAGAAGAGGAAGAAGACCTTAACTGTGATATCCCTGACGAAGAATACGACGAAGACGCAGAATTAAACCTGGAAGATGAAGAAATTGAACAAATCAAGCAAGACATCCGGTTCACCAAGCAAGAATCATTGGCTTCGACTAGAAACACATTGCGGATGGCCCAGGAGGCAGACGCTGCGGCTACAAACACCATGGGTATGTTGGGGTCGCAATCTGAACGGTTGTACAATGCTGAGCAAAACATCCTCCTTGCGGGTACTCAGACTAAAATTGCTGAAGACAAGGTCAGTGAACTCAAACGGTTGAACCGACTGATATTTATACCTGCCTACGGCAATCCATTCAACAAGAAACTGAGATTACGACGGCAAGAAGAAGATATCAAACTGCGAAAGGCACAAGAAAAGTACATGCGGGAAACGAACCGCCAGGAAATGTACCAGCTGGAACAGCGGATTAAAATGGGGATCACCACCAATGCCACCAATGGCGAAGTTCACCAACGGTACCAGCTGGAAAAGGCGCTTGCCGAGGCCAAGCGGTACCAATTTGAAAATGACCTGGAAGATGACGAGATTGAAAAAGAATTGTCGCAAAATTTGGATCAAATTGGATTGTATGCCAAGAAGCTTAAGCAACTGGCACAAACTATGGGCACCGAAGTGGATGCCCAAAACGCCCGTTTGGCAAAGATCGAAGAGGATGCCGATCGGTTGGATATCAATGTTCACATGAACACCACCAGATTGGCGAATATTCGTTAAGCAAGAAGAACTCATTTAATTGGTTTACTATAATAGATAATGAAGAATGCCATCATGCTGCATAATGTCATTCGGTTGCCATGAAAATCACATGACAGCACACGTGATCATCACGCAGTATCTAGATAGCTAGGACATGTAAACCCATATGGACCTCTGGGATCACGATTATGTCAACGAAGCGTCCATTGACGAATTCGCCCACGCCCTAGGCGAAGATAGTGATGGCGAAGATGACGAACTGATTGCCACCGATCGCCCCACTACCAAATCCCGGATTGCCAGGATCATCTCAAAATCAGATTGGGCACCATTGCCGTCCGAACATAAGCACCATAAACTGGCAACCAAGAAACTTCGCAATGAGTTCCGTCTGAGTGCTCTGTACCATTTGTTGCGCTGGCCGTTATTAATTATCATTCTTGTGTGGATTCTCCTTCTCTGCGTATGCTATGGAGTGGTCCGAGTGTATGTTGCCTTGCTGGAGTACTACTTCACATGGGTGGGGTACCAGAAGAGGCTTCGGGATGACATGCGGGAGCTGAAAACTTTTGGCCAGTGGAAGGCGGTGGCGTTGGAATTGGACAATTACCTTGGTTATGACAAGTGGCTGTTTAACCCCAAATTTTCCTATTACGACTACAAAACCGTGGCGCTAACCATCAAGACCCTCCGTAAGTTTCGGGACAACGGATCCCATTATGACTTGATGGTGGTTCTACAGGGGTGTGTCAAGCACAATTTTGCAGGAATTGAGAATCGCCAGTTGTATAGCCATAGGTACTACGGGACGAAAAATCTTGTTGATGACTACGTGCTAGAGGTTATTGCGCTGATTGATGCCGTTACCCACTCCACTGAGCTTACGATGGAGGATAAACGCAAGTTTTTCAAGATAATTTCTAAAAACTATGGTAAAACGGCGTTGGTCCTTTCTGGAGGTGCTTGTTTTGCTTATACCCATTTTGGCATCGTTAAGGCATTGTTAGACCAGGACTTATTGCCTGATATCATCCTGGGGACATCGGGAGGTGGGCTCATCGCTGCTCTTGCCTGTTGCTATACCAATAGTGAGCTTCAACAATTGTTGGTGCCAGAATTGGCCGATAAGATTACCGCTTGTGAAGATTCATGGAGAGTGTGGCTTCCTCGGTTCTGGAAGACGGGGGCGAGATTTGATGCCGTCAAGTGGGCCCGCAAGTCATGCTTTTTCACCAGAGGCGATATGACATTTCAGGAAGCATTTGAGCGCACAGGAAGAAAGTTGAACATCAGTACCGTTCCCGCGGACCCACACTCACCGGTGATTTTGTGTAACAACATCACCCTGCCGAATTGCATTATCTGGTCGCTGTTGTTGGCGCTGTCTGCGGTTCCCGGTATTTTGAACCCAGTGGTGCTAATGATGAAAAATAGAAACAAGATCCTGCCGTTTTCCCTCGGCAATAAATGGCGTGATGGGCTGTTGCGGACAGATATTCCTCTAGATGCCCTCAATTCCTACTACAATGTGACGTTTCTGGTGGTCTCCCAGGTTAATCCTCACATTTCTCTCTTTTTCTTTGCTCCAAAGGGTTCAGTGGGTCGTCCGGTGGCCCGGAGAAGGATCAACAAAGATCGTACTGCTTCTCTTCGAGGTGGTTTTGTTGCTACCGCATTGGAACAATTGTTCAAGCTTGAAATTACCAAATGGCTCCAATTGATAAAAACGTTAGATATCCTCCCCCATTTCCTTGAACAAGATTGGCTGAATATTTGGTTACAACGGTTCACGGGCTCGATCACGATCTGGCCCCGCAATCGATTCAAGGATTTCTTGAATATCTTACTGGACCCTTCCAGAGATCAATTGGAGCAAATGATGTTGAAGGGTCAGCGGTCGATGTGGCCGAAGATTTTGTTTTTGAATAATCGCATGGGGATCGAACGCGCGATCGAACGCGGCCGTAAGGAGGTGAAGCTCTCCACCAGAGTGATCAATTCTGCAGCTATCCATAGGGAAGGAACCGTGAGTGACTTTCAATTCCATGCGGTGGAATATGAAGATAGTGACATTGAAGAAGACGGAGGAATTGAATGGCCCAGTGCTGATGAACAGAGTTATTTTGAGGACACGGACACCGATAGTGAGAAAAGCGATAATGGGTCTCCGGTACGTCAGTTTATCAACGAGGTATTGGAATCGGACAATTCAAATTATCTGGAGATTACCAGAAGGAATACCATTTTTTAATTGCTTACTGAGTGAGTAGAGATAAATATGAGACATTATGGAAAGTGGTTGGTATCATTAACTATTGGTAGGCATGTGACATGTTGGTGTAGGCAATGTCATCTTTCAGGGGAGTACCTATGTTTGTATGTCACTTGAATCTAATTTTCATATTTTTACTCCTCGTCGTCATTTCATCCTTCCATTTCTACTCTGATTGCTATTGATTGTTTACTGCCCCGTCTAAGCTAAGTATTCTTATACTCTCTCAAAATCACCGGCACCGATGACGGTGGCAACGCCCCCAACTCGGTGATTACCTTCTGAATGTACACCGGCGGCGTCAAGTCGTACATGATATTAAGCACAGTAACATTGGCCAACAGCTTCCAGTCCTTCAAAGGGTCAGCTTCTTCTACCGCCGCCGACTCCTTCTTATCCTTCTTAACCTTGGCCTGTGGCTTTTGCTGCAGTTGTTGCTCTTGTTCGATGCTCTTGAGGAATTGTTCCAAAGCAAACGTCTTCTTTTGTGGTGGCTTATGAGAATCAATATTTACCACCAAATCTTCGGGATCGGCCAACTCGTTGGTGGTGACAGAATCCAATTGCACGCGGTCACTGAATTTGATCAGCTCACAACATGCGAGAACAGGGACATTTCTCAGGTGCGCCATCATCGCCAACATGGCCGTACCCACCCTGGAGTACAACTGACCGTTGGATAACATCGCATGCGCCCCCAAAAACACACACAGTACATCTTCCAATTGCACTGTAGGCAATGCTGAGATAAGCACGTATGTAATCTCAATGTGGGATTGGGTAATCGGAACCAGATGTCCGAGAGCAGTGGTCAGGGTCAATGCCAGCAATAACCGCTTGCCCTCAAACAACGGCCGCGAGTCAACAATCACAAGCTTGAACTTCTTGTTCTCTTCCACAGCACAGTGGATGAACAAATCTTGTAACACTTGGGAGTGGCCGTAGGTGACGATAGTGGCACCGTCTACAATGTGTTTCTTGGCATTTTCAACAATAACTTGGTCAGAAAGTTCAATCTTGTCCCGAATGAAATCTTCGATCTTCTCAACCAAAACGTCCTTGGACTCCTGTTCGTTGGCGTCCACGGCAATATGGGAGATTTCTTGCTTCAACCACCGGATAGCATTCCCCATCGAGATCGAGAGCGGACGCGCAGTGATTAAGTACTCAATCTGGTTCGAAAGGTGCCCAGTAAGGTGCCGGGACAACACGGTGCCTTCAGGGGTGTGGTAGTCTCTAATCACTGCCTGGAATGCTCGAAGCATAGCCTTGAGCCGGGCAGTCAGTCCCACAATCTGGTAAGTCAGGTATTTAAGCGTCACCGTCAAGATGGCGGGGTGGACAATCAGCGAGATCAGCGGCAGCAGAGCATTCCGCTGTTCTCGGGTTTCAAGATGGGAAAAAATCAGAGGGATCTTCTTCAGATCATCTTTGATCACGGTGGAATCCAACTGTTTCTTGAGGCCGCTGGCGGTGTCTGGTTTTTTGGAATCTCTCTTTTCCTTAGCCATCATCTCTTGCTTCTCGGGGGTAATCCCGGAAGCGGTCTTTTGGGCGGCTCTCTTGGCGGCCTTTTCCAACTTTTTAAGTTCTTTCAATTCCTTGCCGGAGAGTTTGCCGGGGGCGGCATCCTTGACTTCGGCCATCGCGTGAATGAGGTGGAAGAAACGCGATTTGATAAGAATGGGAATGGGGGAGAACGGAGAGTGATCAGGGGGTGTAAGCTTAGGATATGTGTATTGAGAAGTATAAGGATATTATAAGATGGATTTACTGGGAAGATCCATGGGAAACGCATTGGTGCGACAATGATTAAGTAGAGATTGTTCGCACAGTGCTCGCACAGAGTGTTCGCATAGATAGTGGTGGTAGTGATTGACGATTTTGCTAGAGTTACGCACCGGGTATTATCATACTGAAACTACAAAATATACATAGCCATCATTATCATAGAGTATTTCATTGTAGTCATTGTAGTCCTGGATAGGTCAGTAGTTTGTTTCAAATACCCCCTGCTGCCATTTTAACATACCCGATCACCTTATCAAACAACGGGCCAACATCATCCGCCCACAAAGTATCCATATGTTCGTAGCCTGGAACATCCATCACCTCCCACAACTTATCTGTCATTTGTGGGTTTAACTCGGTGATTAATTTGGTGGTATGTTCGATGTCAACTAAAATGTCTTCCCTACCAAACGCCAATACCATGGGTACGTTTAAATGATGGCCAATGGGAAAAGGGGCCACCTTGTGGCCACTTCCAGAAAATAGCAGCCGGCCGATTTTCACCCTTTCATCAAACATTTGGAACCTTTGTGCTTGGATGATCTGAAACCAGTGGTGGACCAGCTTCACCAGGGTATTTGAAAACAAATGGGGATACGTCCGCATCCGCTGGGAAAGGCTTATGTTAGATAAATCCCACCCAAATAAATACTTAAGCGAAGTCTCCACCACTGTAGGATACCATGACCATGTCTGCCAGTAGGCCACCAGGGGCAAAATGGCCCGCTGGCCAAAAATCGAATACAAAAACTGATGGTGTCGACTACTCTTGTTGACTATCATCCGAAACACCGGGTGATTCAAGTTTTTCGGGATCACCGCCGGCAGCAACCCTACAAACAAGTTTAAAAGCCGGTTGAGGTCTGGACGGAGAGACAACGCTGCCAAAAGCTGGGAACACCCCTGAGAAAACCCAATATATGTGATGCGGTAATCACCATGATTAAACTGATTGATATATTCGAGTGAAGCGGGAATGTCATACATGGCATATTCATCCAATGAAAAATTCCAAAACTTGTTGTCCTTGGGTGAAAGATGGATATGTTTTTGCAGGTACCGATTTCCACGGTTGTTTCCAAGCCATACTTGGTATCCTTGATCCGCCAACTTGAACACTAAATTTGGTTTCCCCACAACCCAAATTTCCGAGTCAGTCAACAAGCCATGGTGGCAATAAACCACCCCTTTTGGTTTTCTAGGAGGGTTGACTGCCTCGACTTTATGAAGAACTAGTAAGTAGCCATCCTTTGTGGTTATCACATGGTCTCGAACCCTGTATCCGGCGTCGTCAACCAACTGATTGGTTGTGGGAATCTCATCAACAATGGGGTTTTCATCTTGAGAATATATAGTCACTCCTGTTGCCTTTTGTATAATCAGAGCAACGATAAACCAGACGATGCTGATGAAAAATCCTGATAGCTGGTAAATGGTTGTAAACATAATGATCTACGCAGACGCGGCGTAATCGCGATACGACGGGAACGACGAAAAACAAGACGTCAAAACGCGGGGCATTTAAGAGGCGGGAGACATCATGTAAAATAAACAGGGGGACTCCTTGGCGACATTCGTATTACTGGTATGCAACAGTTAGGGGCACTTGTACAAGGTAGTTGGTTACATCGAAATACTGAAAGGAAAACGTGTACTATATTAATTTATCCCATAATGCAATGCTACTTGTCTATTCAAACTTGTACTCGATCTTCGACCCGTAGGTTTCCCCCTTCCGAACAATAACTTGCAGCTTCCAGTCGTCGTGGTTCACAGCATCCACAAAACGAGAAGGTTCGACGGCAATCCCCAGACGGGCACCGAAGTTCTTGACGTTAATGTGGTCACCAGTGTAGACTTGGAAAGAAGGTTCGGTCGTAGAGACAATCACAGAGGTGCCATCACCCTTGAGGGTGGCCACTAACTTGAGTTCTTCTTCCCGGGTATCAAGCTTAGTTTCTTTGGAAACCACGAAACAGTCATCAAGAGAGGTGGAAGCCAAAGGCGTGTATTCCGATTGCGCCGATACCACCTCACCAGTGGGCAACCCCTTGACAAGTTCAAGCTTTTCGTTGGCACCAACAATAAGGTCAACCTTGTCAGCAGAAGCACCACCTGGGGCAAAGTAGGTGTGGTTGGTAATGTTCAAGGGGGTGGTGGAATCACTGGTGGCTTGGTATTCAATAAGAATCTTGTCGCCAATGGTGTACAGAACGAACGCATCCACAGCACCAGGGAAGCCATCTTCACTCTTCGAGTCCACCAAACGGAACTTGAGAACAAGGTCGTCGTCTTTTTGGTAGATAGCAGGCCCAAACCAGTTTGCGGCATTCCAAGTATTCTTGTTACCGCCGTGCAAGCACGCACCATCATTGTTGTCGGTGACGGTGACAGCATTACCGTCAATGATAAACTTGGCACCACTGATTCTGTTGGCAAACCGACCCACAGTGGCACCAAAGTAGGGGTTGTTAGAGGCGGTGTAGCTTTCGTAGTCAGGGAAACCAAGCACCTGTTCCTTGCCGCCCACCTTGATGGATTGAATCAACGCGCCATAATTGGCTAACGACACTTCAACGTTGTCATTCTTGACTGTATGAAGTCTCGAGGCACCCCAGTGGGTGTACGAGTACCCCTTGACGGCATAGCCGAATGGGTTTTGCGTGGTCCAACGCCACAAGTCGGTACAAGCCTCATCGATAGTCAACTCGGTCTTCCACTTCAATTCATTATTGGCACGGGTAGGGTTGGCAGTCAAGTCAAGAACATCCCCGGCCCGACGACCAGTAACTTCATAAGGAAGCTCGTGGCCCACCGCCTTACAGAAAGCATGGTACACGTCAAACACAGTCAGCCCCTTACCAGAACCAAGGTTCCATTCCCGGTACAAGCTGGTCTGGTTATGAAGATATTTCATGGCAGCAATGTGGCCCTTTGCCAAGTCCACCACGTGGATATAATCCCGAATGGGGGTACCATCGTGTGAATTGTAGTCACTACCAAATACCCTCAACTTATCCTGGCGTCCAATAGCCACCTGGGCCAAAAACGGCAACAAGTTGTTGGGAATACCCAAGGGATCTTCACCAATGATCCCCAGAGGGTGAGCACCGATGGGGTTAAAGTAACGAAGAATAGCAACTCTCCACGATTCGGGTTCCGAGTTGTAAATATCCTTGAGAATCGCTTCCATCATATACTTGGTCCGCCCGTAAGGGTTGGTAGGATCCATGGGGCAGTCTTCAGGGATGGGAATGTACCGGTCATCGCCAAATCTGGTGACATCCCCGTAGACGGTGGCCGAAGACGAAAACACAATCGTCTTCACATCATGTTGTTTCATGACTTCCAACAAGTTAACAGTACCATTGATGTTATTTTCGTAGTAGTCCAACGGTTGCTTCACCGATTGGCCCACTGCTTTAAGCGCAGCAAAGTGGATAACACCAGTAATGTTGTAGGTAGCAAATACCTTCACCATGGCTTCCCGGTCCCGCAAGTCACACTTGACGAAAGGAACCGCTTTACCCACGAGGTACTCGATCCGAGCTACCGAATCATACAGCGAGTTGCAAAGGTTGTCAACGATGACCACGTTGTAGCCATTGTTAATAAGCTCAACAGTAGTGTGAGAGCCGATGTAGCCGGCCCCGCCAGTAACCAAAATGTAATCCATTGGTGACTGGGTGGATTATTGATTTCTTTTATAGAGTGGGGATGAAATGCGATTGCGACCGAAATGCGGGCTTGTGTCATGCATACGGAAAAACATTCTTCCGGGATATTTACATGGAGGAACGTCCGGTGGTGTATATAGCTATACATGGGGTCTTTTTAGGTATCCTGCTACGTGTTCCGACTTTTCCTGGCAAAATCAGCCATGCTGTTGTTGAATTTAGCCCTGAGATTGTGTTTTTGGTTATGAGCTTTTTTCTCCGAGAATTTTCTTGCGCACTGTAACGTTGTACTTTTTTTCGATGGCAGCCCCACGTTAAATAGTGAGGCGATTTTACCAGTTATCACCATGTCCGTGCCGACTTTTTCCACCCTAGAATTCACGCCCACCCCTGAATCAACTAAGAAGCGGTACCAGGATTTGGCTACTACCTTTCACAACACCTTCGGTGATGAAAAGATCCTGTTCTTTTCCAGATCTCCAGGTAGAGTCAACTTGATGGGGGACCACATTGACTACAATTTGTTTTCATGTTTGCCTATGGCTATTGACTTTGACGTTGTTGCTGCTGTCCATGTCAACCCAGAATCTCTTGAAATCAGCTTGACCAACACTGATCCCAAATTTGCTACCACCACATTCGATTTGGCTTCTGATGGTCTGGTGGTCACCATTGACGACTCCCAATTTACCTGGGCGTCGTACTTCCGGTGTGCTTTGATTGTTGCTCATAAATACTTGTTGGAACACGGCCGGGATGCTTCCAAACCTCTTGTAGGGATGCATATTGCATTTGATGGTACTGTTCCTACTGGTGGTGGTCTTTCCAGTTCTGCCGCCTTCTGTGTAGCTTCTACTCTTGCTATTCTCCATGCCAATGGTGTTGAATCGGTGCCCAAGGCCGACTTGACCAAAATCACCGCCGTGTCCGAACACTACATTGGATTACAAAATGGAGGTTTGGACCAATGTGCTCTGGTTTACGGTGAAGACGACATGTGCTTACTTGTGCAATTCCGCCCCAAGCTCGACGGGGTTCCGTTCAAGTTTCCCGTTCTTCCTGACGGTGAAGAGTTGAAGTTTATCATTTCTAACTCGTTGGTTGAGTCGCCTAAGAAGTTGACAGCCCCTGTAAACTACAACTTGAGAGTTGTGGAAATGGCTATTGCCCTGGACTTGTTGGCTAAGAAATTTAACCTTACTTTGCCCCAAGATTCGAACATCGGGACTGGCACTTTGAGAGGGTTCATGGAAAAGTATTTTGTTGAAGTCGAGGGCCAACAACCTTGGGATGGTTATGATAATGCCAAGGGGCTGCAATGGATGAATGAACTTGCCATGAAGATGGATGAATGGTTTAATGAAGACGAACAGATCGGATTCACTACCGAAGATGCTGCCAAGGCATTAGGGCTTACCGTTGAAGAATTCACCGCCAAGTATTTGTCTAAAATGGAAGTTCGTTATGAAAAGCTCAAGTTGTACCAACGGGCGAAGCACGTGTACGCGGAATCGTACAGAGTGTTGCAATGCTTGCAATTGTTGGAGACGATTTCCAATGGAGAAGACTTTTTGCAGGCATTCGGTCAAGTTATGAATGCATCGCAAAAAAGTTTGGACGAGCTCAACAATCTGAGTCACCCCAACTGTAACCGTATAAGTGAAATTGCACTTGCCAATGGCGCGTACGGTACCCGTGTAACCGGGGCCGGGTTTGGCGGTTCGTTGGTGCTGGTGACCACGGCCAGGAAATTGCCTCAATTGATGAAGGCATTGACTGAAGGGTACTACCTTAAGGAATTTCCTGATATCACCCAGGACCAATTGGCAAACGCCCTTGTCGACACGAAGCCCGCGTGGGGGTCCTCCATTGTTCTGGCGTCTATTCTTGACTAGTTTTAATATAATAATGGATAAAAGTTTCAGAGATAAACGCGGTGATTTAGAATATATCCATTGTCTTCTTATTTAAAAGCTCTATTGTTATAACAAAAAATAATTTTCCATCGCAACTGCATGAATTAGATCGAGTATCTCTGCATCGAATGATGAAACTGACTATATCAGGGGTGATGGGCAAGTTTTTTTTTTCCATATAATTTATCAGTTTTTGTCTTGGTTGCTATTGTCGTAAAAATTTACTTCACCTTGTCGTGGCTATTGTATGACACATAATCACAAAGCCATGGCGCACAAACAATAGGAACAATCGGACTCGATTTTAGGAAAAACTATAAAGACGACGTCAAATCCTCTGATAATCATCTACAAATGAAGTTCACCCAAGTCTCCACTCTCGCTATTGCCGCCGTCGCTGTTGCCGCCCCTGTTGAAGAACGGGGTGTTAACCTTGATCTCCCCAACGTTGGTGACCTCAGCAACCTTGGGAACGCTGGTACGTTCCTTGGTGACGCCGTTACCAACTCTGGTGAAGGTGTTGGTCAAGTGTTGAAGACTGCTGTTCAAGCCGTTTCCAACCTCCTTGGTAAGCTCTTGAATAAGGTTGGTACCACCGTTACTGGTGCTACTGGCAAGTAAACAGCGTTGCTAGCTTGATGGATTCGGTTCCGACACTCTGAGAGTTGTTGATAGTAATAAATAGCTTAATAAAAGGATTAATGGAATTTGTGCATCGAGAATTAGAATTTTAAAATGTGGAAGACAGAAATCACAAAATTTACAGGTATTTTTTTTTTACAATAGTGTGGCTATTTTGATATCACTGTCCGCTTAATAATCATGAAAACCATTTAGAAACCAAAACCCCCATTGGTCACCTATCAAAAGAATCAGCATTATCCGAGATTAGATGGTCAATTGCTAAAGCAGCTCCACTATATCTCTCAATATTGATAATGCAAACCATTGACAATCATTTATACACTGTTTACCCCTCCGCATTTCCCCTCCTGTGTCTCTCTTTTCGACTCGGCTCTGGGAAACCCCGAATCCCGGCGGATTTCGGACCTGCATGTCGCGCATTTATGCCATCAAGTGACTCGCAACAAAATTTACCAACCAATGAGACCGGCTACCAGATTGCTTAAATACACCCCCTCCATCAAGTTTGTTGGTGGTCCCCATAAGTTAGCTTCCCATGGAGCTGCTGCCCACCCTTGTGCCAATGGTGTTGTCCCCCTGTCTTTCTCGGCCGGCGCCGCCGCCACTAACCAATCACCCATCGAAGCTGGTGAAGGTGAATGGTTCTCGAGGGCCGAATTGCCTCTGAGATTCCAATACAAGCTCCCCAAACAAGCTGAAGGTGAAGACATTGAATCTGGTGGTGCCGATATCGTTTGGTAATCGGATAGGTCAATATATACAGAATAGATAGATACGAATGAACGAACGCGTACATGAGCTGGGGGTGATTGGTTATGATTGGAAAGATTACGATTGTATATCCTACTAAAAACATGCGTAACCGATATTCACGTAATCGATATTCACGTAATTTTAGTAAGGAATAGAAGTTATGACATTTTTTGCTTATGTAAATTCTTTGTCATGGTGAACTATCCAAACTAGAGCTGTTAGCGGATTAACTTTAAGTTAAATTAGAAGTTAAGGCTATCATTTTAAAGGAACTTTCTTGGTTGGCGCTGGGTAGTGTCTGTATTGCCGTTTTTCTTTACTAATAGCTTTATAAATATCATGATGACTAATTATGGAGTCCTACTTCCCCACGTGAAAAAGACAAAACTAAAGTATATAAGGGTGAATAACCTCAGAAATAAATAGAATATACAATGTCCCTTCCTTCTACTTATACTGAAGTCGTCCTTAAAAATGCAGTCGTCAATGCCCCCAATTTATCTTTGGGTACGCCTACGTCAACGTTTGAAGTGACAACTAAAACATCGCCTGAACTTAGCTACGGACAAGTTCTTATTAAGGTACTATACATTCTGAATGATCCTGTTCAAAGAAAATGGATTCAGAAGCCTGCTGACGCTAATGGTCGCTCGTTTGTACAACCCGGCGATGCAATGAAATCAATCGGTCTTGGAAAGGTTGTTGTATCTAAGGATCCTTCTTATAACCAGGGCGACTATGTTGTGGGGATTCTCGGATGGAAAGATTATGCTGTGCTTGATGCAAAATTGATTAGTAAGAAGGTTGACCCGCTGCTTGGAGTGGATCCCTCGTTGTACTTGTCTGTTCTTGGTTTCAATGCCAATACAGCATACTTTGGATTGGTGAAAGCTGGACAATTCAAGCAGGGGCAAACTCTAGTAGTATCAGCGGCCCTGGGTGCTACTGGTTCGATGGTGGTGCAAATCGCAAAGAAACTACTTGGTGCTGGCCGAGTGATTGGACTTGCCGGTTCTACGGATAACTGTAAGTGGGTGGAGTCGATTGGTGCTGATAAGTGCATTAACTACCATGATCCTGATTACAAGCAGCAACTAGTTCAAGCTGTTGGTAGTGATTTAGTTGACTTGTTTTATGATGGTGTTGGTGGTAAAGTTCTCGATGATACGTTGACAGTAATGAAAGATAAGGGTCGGGTGGTTACTATTGGTACAGTGTCGGGGTATAATGACCCCGAAAAACTGGTTGTTAAGAACTGGTTTGAAATTGTTATAAAACAATTAACCATTCAAGGATTCAATATATCTGCATATGCTGATCAAGTCGATGAAGCTTTTGACTTTTTGGCCAATGGTTTGAAGCAAGGTAAGATTTCGACTAGGGACAATGTGCATGATGTCAACGGTGACTTATCGAAGGTGCCTGAAGTGTGGGGTAAGTTGTTTGGTACAAAGGGACAGGGTAAGTTGTTGACGAAGATTGATCATGATATTTAGAGTAACCTTAGGTACACCATACTTGATTGTACAAGGTATTGAGCCTAACGTAAATAATACATTATTAAGTGAATGTTTTTTGGTGTTTGTCTGATTTTATATCTATCTTTGGCTGGTCAGTTCATATCTTCATACACGAGTTATTGGTTGTGACTGTGCCTTGTTATGCGACTGTGACAGCTAGTGCCTCATCTATCTCCACAAAGATGACGTGCAATCATAAATTTGCACTAGCGGAAATATAAATCGGAATATACAGACCCGAATAACATTTAAACTTGTGATTTTAAATCTGTGCAATATCCACGAGTGTAGATCTCGGAAATTTCTTGAACAATAGCAAGAAACACTCGAACGCGAATTTCACCCCGTCCAGTCCACTAGACTCCACACATCTATTAGCGGCTTCCGAGACATTTATTTTCTGAGGGTAGCTAATTATAACAAGTCCTTTGATCCCATAACTGGTATATTTCACTGTGGTTACATTTCTCCCTTCCCCTCTGCATTGACCCTCCCAATTTCCGATTTTCCGATCGTTGCTATGGGTAGTAACATTAAGCTACCTCACATAGCATAGCCTGTACGTCAGGTGGATCAATACGTGAATATCGGATAAACATGAGAGCATCGCCCCAAGGTCATACCTAAACTCAAACCGTTTTCCGGGCCAGAGCCAGTTATTACCTCAATAACTACACAAATGAAATGCGTCATTCCTTGCATCAAACAGCAATAGTGGCGTTGGTCGGTAACTACCGCCAATTGACCGATTGGAGTTCCTTGGGTAGATGGTTATTACATGAAAAAAATCATAACAATTGGTTCGTTTTCGTATCAACGATAGTTCACAGTTAGAGTTTTTGTGTAATTCCACATGCAGCCACACCCAAGTTGTTAACTCTTTTGTATATACTGCGGGGAAATGACTATTGTCAATGGCAACAACTTGGTTACCAATATCGTTTCTGATATCGGCTGAGTTTGTAACAGGTTGAAGAATTTCGCTAGGCGGCTAAGTTTTGACGACGAAAGTTACGAAGACACGAAGAGAGGTGCCTTCCTGCAGAGTGCATTGCCAACGTCATGAAACCCATACAACCCAGTCATCATGCGGGAACTACGACGCGTAATTTTATTCGGTGCTGCCGTAGTACGTTTACACGGTGCGGCTGAAGTGATTTTCCAGGCAAACTTCCCAATCAACTGAGCAAGGATATCCTTGTTCACTTCCTTATATGGTGAAAGAAAATTTCTTTTGATTGAGGCCATTGAAGATTGTTAGCTACTCGGTTTTCATCTGGCACACGCCTTATTGATCATGCATGGTTGTGAGCCCAACTAGAGAAATTTTCACCAGGAGAGTGTGAAATCCGGGGGGAGAGTGAAGGAAACATAACAATTTGAATGGTACTACCAACTTTTTTTTCCAATGATTGGCACTACCAAGTCTAGGTTTGCTACCGGCAAAAGATCAGTCAGGGGTAGGGCGAAATCTCGCGTCTGGAAAAATAATGTGAACTTGCGGTTCGCTATGGCGGCTCCACCGTCCACATGGGCGCCGACCCCGGATATAAAAGCCTTCAATTTCCCAGAATTTAAAACTACAATTTCAAAATGATCTACCTATTGATTGCTCTTGCTGGGGCCGCTGCTGCCGCCGACTTCATTACTCTTTCTCCTGAAGACATGAAGAAGTCCATTGAAGGTGAAACCGGTACTCAAACCGACTTCTTGTCGTACTACGGTGGTAACGTCGACTCCTACATTCAAGACTACTCGAAGTTGTACGCTCAATACTCGGGTCTGATTCCTGTTGTTCAATCGAACGGTCAAAACGGTAACAACCTTAACGGTTCTGGTGGTGCTGGTGGTGCCGCCGCCACTAGCGCTGACTCTGGTTCTGACGCCTCCGCCACTGACTCTGGCTCTGATGCCTCCGCCACTGACTCTGGCTCTGAATCTGGCGCTGGCGCTGACAAGTCTGGTTCCGAAGAATCTGGTGCTGACGCCTCTGGCTCTGGTGCTGAAGAATCTGGTGCTGATGCCTCTGGCTCTGGTGCTGAAGCTTCTGGCTCTGGTGCTGAAGCCTCTGGTTCTGGTGCTGAAGAATCTGGTGCTGACGCTTCTGGCTCTGGTGCCGAAGCCTCTGGTTCTGGTGCTGAAGAATCTGGTGCTGACGCCTCTGGCTCTGGCGCTGACGCTTCTGGCTCTGCTAAGGAATCCGGTGCTGAAGAATCTGGTGCCGAAGCCTCTGGCTCTGGTGCTGAAGAATCGGGTGCTGATGCCTCTGGCTCTGGTGCCGAAGAATCCGGCGCTGACAAGTCTCGTTCCGAATCTGGTGCCTCTGGCTCCGCTAAGGAATCTGGTGCCTCTGGCTCTGGCTCTGGCTCTGGCTCTGGTGCTTCTGGTTCTGCTAAAGAATCCGGTGCCTCTTCCTCCAAGTCTGGCAGCGGTGACAAGTCGTCCAAGTCTGACGGTGCTGGTGTTAGATACGCTCTCCCCGGTTTGACTGCCGGTTTCGCCCTCTTCGCCGGGTTGTTGTTGTAAGCAGGACTACAATGGGTTGAACTAGAGACATTTGTGGTTCTTTGGTCCCCGAGCAAAATAATGTAATATCTAATAATATCACGAGTTTCGAATTTTAGGCAGTGTCACTGTAGTCAACTTTTCGCGGTTACCCGTTATTGTCACAATATTGTGACAATGATGTCACCACCGCAACAACGTGCATTGTCGCCAATGTTTTGTGACGACGCAAGGCGCCGTTTCGGAATTTAATTGAAGGTGGATCCGAGAATAGGTCATAGTTGTGAAATCCATGCTTTGTGTCAAGTGTGTTGTTCGCTTGCAGTGCACATCCTCGGTTCCACTTCGGTGGGGTTATTTCTCCGCAACCGTGCCTGTGGCTGACAGAAATCGAACTTGTGGGGTAGCGAAATCTTAAATTAAATCGTTAGCAAACCTGCCACCAAGTGGAACGGTTACGGGGATGGCACATGAAAAGTGAAAGTAATTAACTGGGGCCCGTCGATTTCTTTTTTTGTGGATATAACATGTATTTGGTAATGTTTTTTGAATGAGCGGGAGAACCATTTTTGTTTAGTTTGCGACAATCTCTAATTGTGTTGTAATTTTCAATAATCTGAAAAAAAAAGAAATGTGTTTGTACTCCCCTCAATGTTGGCCAACATTATACATAACATTATCTTAGTTTTTGATCATAATTTGTACGTTTTTCATTCAATACATACTGGGTTATGGTATTTCATAATTGCTTACTCAATTCCTCACAAACCTCACCTCACTCATTTTCGCCACCAAATGTAGTTGCCACACTCCCAGTGGGTGAGCATCAGCTATTACTCCAATATTCTTAATAGTCGTGCCATTTTGATACCAACCGACCACATACACTCTACAGATCTTCTCATCCTTTTCTCTTTATCAGTTATCTCAACCTTCGTGTCGCACTCGCTCCCACCTCCCACCTCTTCAACTCACTCGTTCGCTCGCACAGTGGCAACATGAATCACGACCCTTTCCATTGGGGCCGCCCCCTTGACACACACTACGGGCAATACAGCCATGCCATTGCCAATGCCACTCCCCATAACCAGGCCCCTACCAAATTCCCGTCAATGCACACTCAACTGCCATCCATCACCGGAACGTCAGTGGTGGCTCTCAAATACAAGGACGGGGTGATGATGGCTGCGGACAACATGGGTGCCTACGGCTCGCTCATGCGGTTTAACAATATCGAACGGTTGATCAAAGTCGGCGACGAAACCGTGGTTGGTATTTCCGGGGACATTTCCGATTTGCAAATGATTGAGCGATTGTTGGACGAGTTGGAAATTGGCGAAAGCTACGATCTTGAAGATGGCGGTGATGAACCGGAACCGGGCAAGCCCCGTCCCCACACATTGAGAGCGCCCCATGTACACGAGTACCTTTCGCGGGTGCTCTACAACCGGCGGTCGAAGATGGACCCCTTATGGAATGCGGTAATTGTGGGTGGTTACAATGATGACCGTACCCCGTTCTTGAAGTATGTAGACCTTCTTGGCGTCACTTATGGCTCGCTGACTATTGCCACCGGTTTTGGTGGCCATCTTGCCATTCCGCTTTTACGGAACCTCATTCCTTACGACAAGGACTTTTCTGAAGTGACCGAGGAACAAGCCAGAGACTGTCTTGCCAACTGTATGCGGGTATTGTTCTACAGAGACGCCAGATCTATGGATTCGTATTCTTTGGTTACAATCAAGTCCTCCGAGTTTGTCCACGAAAAGAAAATCAAGGTGGAAAACCAATCGTGGCGGTTTGCTAAGGATATCCGGGGGTACGGCTCGAAGCAGCAATAAATAACAGAGATGAAGAATAAATGAATAGTACGTGATAGAAGAAATGGTATTCTGAATGGAAACATCGGTCATTAAAAGAAGATACAGACAATGATAGATGAAATGTCTCGGTGTTTTCGTTTAGATTTTAGATTTGAAAAAAGACAGATTAGAATGCCATCGAAGAAGAAAAGGAATATTCCCCCAACATTTTAGACAATAGTGAATCACGACAAAATCACGACATAAAGGAAACGGAAAAAGATACGCAAATATCTTCCGCTATAATAAACAACATCAGTTTTTTGCGTCAATCCTGCCGTAAACGCATCTGGTATCCAATGGCATACAGGAATATCCCCCACTGAGGCTATGTACATCTCACAAATATGGCACAAACTTCAAACGAAAACCTTAAAATATCCCCATTCACGGTGATTAGATCCCAGTGTTTCACGTGCTATACAATTACGTTTAGATTAAGCAACTCCCGTGGTTGCTAACCATGCTGCCTGCTTCAGGTTGTGAGCTCGTATCGGTAGGTCAGTCTGCGGGACAACCCTCATATGATATCGAAACCTCATTGG
Organism: Diutina scorzettiae; assembly: GCA_030563345.1. Classification (NCBI taxonomy): domain Eukaryota; kingdom Fungi; phylum Ascomycota; class Pichiomycetes; order Serinales; family Debaryomycetaceae; genus Diutina; species Diutina scorzettiae. The sequence continues at coordinate 129,102 of JAKUCB010000032.1, forward strand.
TTGGATTTGCCAACGGTTGTGCACCAAGTGGCTACCGTTGGTCGAGACTCTATTTCTTTCACCTCTCCATCGACATCCGCTTCGAAAGTCTATCTAAGTTTCCAACCCGCCTAATGAACGCATGGAACCGGGCAACTGCATACACACATATTGCGCTCCTAAATGCCAACAAAAGCAAGTGGTGAGGTAATGAACGGTATCACGACATGGTGCTGTTTCGCCTGGTTGCATGCGGTTACAGTAGTCAAGCTATCTCTTGCCAATTCCCGCAAGCACTCACGGTTCTCCAGCGGTGGCCGTCAATCATACCACATCATGGTCCGTGCCCGCCTTCCCTCGTACTGACTTCTTCACCTATTAAGCTTTTTCGGTGTTCTACAGGCAATACTCTGCAGGAGGGTTCCACGCATACATTACGCACAGAATGTGCGTGGGTAATATCATTTATATTCTCCGCACCCGCGAACTGGCGATAATGACAATGCCACACCTGAGCCAGTCCACCGATTTCGAGCTCACGTTTTTGGGGCTGCTGGGAGGTCCTATCGAGGGCCTGACCAGTGCTCTTCTTATCAAGCCCACGGGGGTAGCTTATCCGTCGCTAGACTCCCGCCATCTCCTCTGTGTGGATGGTGGTCTGGGGCTAGCGCTGTTGACTGAAATTGTCAACCATGAAAAAACAACAAGGACGCCGATGACAAAAACGTTACAACTTTATGGTCATGATCCGAATGGCGTACCCCAGGATTATTGTTGTGCCGAGGTTACTATTCCATTTTCCGAAATGCCGGGCCCGCCGTTTGAGGCTGCACAGGGAGTTATGGACCAGCTAGATACCTACATCATCACTCACCCTCATTTGGACCACATTGCTGGACTTGTCATCAATTCGCTGGGGTTCAGCCCCGACAAACCAAAGCACATATATGGGCTTCTGTCATGTATGGAGGCGTTGCTGACACATGTTTTTAACGGGGTGATCTGGCCAAAAATGCCCCAGCTTAAATTGGTGACGCTCAATTCACTTGAGCTTCGAAAACCGGTTTCTCCCAATGGTTTCTACACGGTAGTGGCGTTTGAGTTAAGTCATGGAGTGGGATACCAATCTCTGGCGTATCTCATATCTTACGAAGCTAACCCGGGAAGCTTCCCCGCTATTCTTGTATTTGGGGACTTTGAGCTGGATAGATTATCTGGCGGGTCGCTTAATCGGGATATTTGGCGACTGGTGGCGCCGTTGGTGGGAAACCGACTTAAAGCGATTGTTTTGGAATGTTCCCATGGCAATAGTATTGAAGACGAAAAGTTGTATGGCCATATCAAGCTGGCCGATTTGATTGGCGAGCTCTGCCAATTACGTGAAGAGGTGAACAAAGTTGGCGGATCCATGGCTGGCCTCCATGTAGTTGTCAACCATCTCAAGGAGCTACACGGAAATGTTCGGATAGAAATTTTAGACCAGTTGCGGCAAGGGATTGTTGAACATGACCTAGACGTGAGATTGCTGTTGGGATTAACTGGTGTTTCTTTGAAAGTATAAGGGACCCTTGGCTGCAAGGACAAGGCAGTGACAAACTAGCATTGATTGACAGATGTCGGGCTTTAGACGTCTTGCATATATTTTAATAGAACGAGTTTTCCCGAGGTTGCCTGGGGTGCCTAAGAATAACCATTCGATTAACTAAGCACTGAGTAAGCCGTTCCATACATATGAATTACTTTTGGTCGTTTCTTTTGCCAAGTGAAACGACCTTGAACTTCGGTTTGTTTCGATTCCACCACAGCCATGCTAATTTGAAATTGACCATTCCATTTGATATGGTGTTTAATCTCTCACTCTCGCTTGGAAATATTTTTCTCGGATGTGATAAACCGAAATTAGGTCACACTAAAGACATCGATACGAAGATGATGAAACTGTCAAAATATATTTATCGATGAAATAAACATTTTTTTGTTATATAGATTAAATTAATGTACACCATCCTTATTCTAGATACCTATTCTTTTGAGACAGACATTTCATATTTTTTTCCTACACCATAAATCACGAGAGAAAAATAAAACACCTTCTAGATTTTCTGTTGACGTTTTTTCTTATTCCTTCTACCTCCAAACTTGACCTTTTTTATTTTTGATTTAATAACGACATTTGATGGTCAGTTCTAAAGAAAGCCACCTTTATTTTCGATGTTTCCTTCTTGATAAAAGTCGGCGAATGATATCGCAGTAACGATTTAATGACCACGCCACTCTACATTTTTTTTTGTCCCAAATAATATCTCATATCATTTCTCGGTGACATTATTTTTCAAAATCTTAAATGTGAAAATCAACAAAAAGTGGCCCCTCCAATTCATATCCATAACGCTCAATGATGGCTACAATTTCCTCTCATCTTGTTCATTGATAGATGGTGTTATTATCTATGGTACACTTTTATAGACTCCCGTCTAATTGACTTGGTAGGTTTCAGCTTGTACGTGCAGGTTCAAATCAAATGGCAACAGAGACTCGCCACTAACCACATCCTTGACCCCGATTCTCGACTGGTTACCTGGTTCCTTTGTAGATTCAATGTCTAATCCCACCTGCAACGGGAAGATATCGTCTTCTTCTTGTACCCCAGGCACGCTGAATTCAAACAGGCCTTCTTGATGGTCTTGAGTGAATGGAGGGAGCGTAAACACCACCCCTTCATCAGTAATATCAAACGAAAGCCCGTCGACGTCCAGGTCGAGCGAAACATCCGCCACTACGGGTACGGTCACCGTGGCTAATGCCAGGTTAGCCAGCGCCGCATATTGAGAGTATTCCAGAGTGAGTTCGTACTCAAGAGTGACCCGGGCCACGTCCTCGTCGATATTCACCCACGCCGTCACCGAAAGAGGCACGTCCAGGCCGTCCCCGCCAACAACCCGCCATCTTAAAACTCCAAGCGACCGGTCATCCACAGGGAATGCTCTCGACGAGATCACCAGTTGCTGGGCAAACAATTGCTTGTCGACATTGGGGTGGGTCTTGAATTGGACCTTGGGATCGGTTTCCAACAAGATCTTGGCATCAGCGTAATCAGGGTTATTGATCCGCAATTGCAATACCCCCTTAATTTCAGACAGTTCCACCAGCCCATCACGCGATAACTGTGCCGATACCTTTTCGTTGATAGAAAGTAAGATGCCGTTGTTGATAGACTTATTTGGTGTCAGCAGCACTGGCGGGGTAGCCACAACTGGAGACGCAGGTTGTTGGTTCTTGAAAACCGGCTGCGCTGTCAGCAACAACGGCTGGGCCTCAGCAGGAGCAGCAGAAGCAGCAGAAGCGGGAACGGTATGATGGACACGGCCATTCTTCTTACCCAACTGCAACCCTCCCTTGGAGGGGCCCCGGGCCAACCCACCCGCAAACTTGGAGGGCGCCGGTTCAGCCAGCACTGGCTCGACAATGGGCGCGGCCTGGTAAGTGGGGGTCGGCGACGAGTAGCCACCATAAGCACTGGCGGCCGCCCCCAATTGGGAGTCGGTGGTGCGCTTGGCCAACTCGCGCCTTTGGATCTCCTTGGCCTTGCGCTTGCGCTCTTCGGCCGCTTCCAACTCTTTATTGCGTTCGATAATCTCCTGGATCTTCTCTTCGTGGGAATCCATTTCCAAAAACAGCTGCACCTGGGAAAGAGTCAAGTTTTCCTTGAACCCCAAATTGACGATCTCGTCAAACGCCGAGATGATTTCAAACGAATTGTCAAACACCTCGCGGTCGTCCACCTGGCGCAACATCGTCAGCACCGTCAGCACAAACAAATGGAGGGTGTCAATATCGGCCAAAATGTTGGAGGTTTTGTTGGTGATCAACACCACGTATAATTCTTCCACCGGCTGGTACACGTAACGCACTTCGTCGTCTTCCACGGTGGTGTGTTGCGACAGGGCGTTGGAGATGAGGGAAGGAAAGTTTGCCAAAAGGGCAGTGATACGGTCCTGGGAAAGGTCCCGGAATTGACGGGAGAGGAGGGGCTTGCCGCCTCTAGTACAAATGCTTGCCGCTAACACTGCCATATGGTGAAAAGAACGCGTGGCGAAATGTGCGAAATCAACCACGACAACCAACGAGCGGAGTAGGAGAGAGACGTGTGGGGGGAAGGGG
>JAKUCB010000033.1:0-124582 GCA_030563345.1 Diutina scorzettiae
GAGGGGGAGGGGCAAGGAGTGATGAGGGATGAGATTGAATAGGGATGGGATGGATTAGTTTTTGGTGTGTGTTGGCGGTAGTGGCAGTTTATTGCAACCGCTCATTGCCACTGTGCAGGAATATCGTGGGGCGCCGAAAATCAATGCTCCGAGGAGCTCCGACGCAAGCTGTGTGACGTGAATAAAGCGAATAAAAGGGACGGGTAGTGAGGGATTAACCGGAAGTGAGCGAGGATGAGTATTGTGTGATTTTGGGCTGATTTTGGTTATTTTTGGGGGTGATTTGGTGGTGATGGAATCGGCCGGGGCTCGTAACCGGCGATGGGTTATTGATCGATCGCAATTTTTCCGCTGGGAACTTGGAAATGGTAGAAACTGTCGGCATTTGGATTGTTGGGTCGATGCGATAAGATTGGAGTGTAGGTGCTGGGCTCATATTGAGTTTAGGGGTAATGTAGTGGAAGTGGTGGAGGTGGTTCGTGGTGAGAAGGGGAAGGGGATTGTGGTAAGAAGGTGGTTATAAGATGATGGCAAGATAATGATAATCGATGATTATCGATGGTAATGGTTAATGATTGTAGGGATGGTAATGGGGACATGGTAATTATGGGGGTGGTAATCATGATTGGGAGGGACCTTGTTTATCTATACGTAAATGTAAAATCGGTTGGAACTACATATGCAAATAATTTCTACGCATATGCAATTGTTGCAAATATTGGCAATTTTAGATTGCTAATGACAAGTTAGGATTGGGGGTAGGCGAATTCAAGTGTTTTTCACATACTAATGGTTTTCTGCTTACTATTGGTTCTCAGCCTACTATTGGTTCTCAATCATTCCTTATTATATGATTATCCATTTTGAAAAGTACTTTTGTCATTCTATTATTAAGCCACTGACTAGCAATTTCCAAATAGCTCAAACCTTCCTAATAAACCTCCATTTCATAGTTTATAATATTACTCATTAATTATTGGTGATCCACCTATAAATATTAACACTCCAAATGCCAACTTACCGCCCTCAATCCGTCATCTTCTTGCTACTGGTTGCCGTATCATATTCCTACAACAATGGCTGGAACTGATCCACTGGCGGTCGTATTGGCGGCAATAAATATCGTGGCAGCTCCGTCCCCTTACCCCCACTACTTCTCCCAGTCACAGTCAGTGCCAACTCATACGCAGGAATGGCGTTCGACCCCATCGTCAAAACCTCTATCTCAATCACCTCTTGATGCAAAAATACCCGTTCCAAGTCTCCGTCCGTTTGTAAGTGTTCTTGAGACCGGGGATCTCGTAGCCCCAACGGGCTATTTTGGGCTAAATGAAATGCCAGGCGAGCATTCTCCACCAATTCAGCATATCGTGGCGGGGCGCTATTTCGTATGGGGTAGGAAAATTCAAGCACTTTGTCCAAAAACTTGAGAAGTACCTTTTTCTTGTCAACCTGAATTGGCGACTGTACACGAGGCGTTTGAATCGGCGTATGGGTGCCACTAGATATGGCGGATGGTATGGGAAGAACTCTCGTAGACACTTCTGCTAATGATGCCAATGACGGTGTTATCGGAGGGAGGGTTGGAACGGGCGCCTGGGCCGGCTGTACCTTTACTGGAGACGCCAGCAACGACTCCTCCTTGTCCACCACATCCTCCTTGATTCTAACCTCAAAGTATTCGAAATCAGTTGCCACTTTAGCAAAAAACGGATAATCTCGCATGATACAAAAGAAGAACATTTTGGCCAACGGCATCATGGTGGCTGTGAAACCGAAATCCTTGACACAACCACCAAGTAGCATATATAAAGAAATGACCGCCACTTCATCGGTGATTTGCGGTGTATTTGGATCCAACAGGCGGAAGAATTCGGCCAAATGACGAGGATTTTCCAACTTGCCCCGCAAATATTCCACCAGATTCGGGTTTACTTGATCAAACAGCTTTTCAAAAACATAGGCTATACAGGCGGCAACCACCAGCAGTCCCAATATCTGGAGATTTGCCAGTTTCTTGGTCACCAGCTCAGCGCACAGTTTCAGCCGTTCAATCTGATTTATAAGCACCAGACGACACTTGGTAATAGCAGCTTCAAAATCAGGAGTGTCCTGGATATCCAACTGGGTTATCAGCGGGAGTTTGGGCTGCGCCAACATCTGGTCAATGGTTGCACTGGCATGATCGACCAGTGAATGAGTTCTCGACCGCAGGTACAGAAGATCCACCATATCACCCGCGCCCGAATCCCGTAGTCGTGCAATCTCCGATATAAACGTCTCGTCCTGCTTGAATTTCTTGGTTTCGACCTTCTTCAGCTTCAGCAGCCGCTTGCGATTGCGCCGAACCAGTTGCACCGCTGCCCGCACGAGCTTGTCAAAATCAGCAGTGTATTCCACTCCATATTCAAACTCCTGACGTAGCAGCTCCGCCACCTTTTTGATTTCCACTTCTTGTTCCAGTGCCTTCTTCAGGGAAAGGTCTAGGGTATCGATGAGCTCTAGCCGACGGGCAGAAAACCGTTTCCATAGTCGGTCGTCGGCAAATGCTCCTGTGGACAATCGGAGCCGGATTTGATGGGTTATGCCCTGTTTTTTGTCCATGGTGTTGGGAAACCTGGGGAAGGATAACGTGAGACTCACAATGAGGAAGAAGGAAAAGAGATGGGGAACCACAGACAAGACTATGCAAAAAAGGGTAGTAGCAAGAGGCCGAAGAACAGAGAAAGGGGGGCGGAGAAAGTATTGGTTTATTGGCGGTGTCGGTTACTATACAGCCAAGAAAAATTAGATAGTAGTGATTACTGTTGGGAGATATCGGCTCACCTTTGATAAGGATTTGGTTTCCAGTGGATGATTTTGGGTGACTCTACTGAATCGGATGAGTTGCAGTGAAAAATGGTAGTATACCTCCGAGATGCAGCGGATATCAACAGGAGACAGGCGGAGGAAATGGTATCATGAGTGGATGAAAATGGCATTAACAATGATGTGTTTGGTAGAGAATGGTATATAAAATTATGATTGCATGGTAATATTCAAATTGTTAGTTTTAAAATGATGTTCATGTCAGGAGTACAGATCCACGGCATATGTTGATGTAGGGTGGGAATGGAATAAAGGGCGCGATAGTGACTCCGAGGATCTTACACAATTGTAAAGTCTAATTAGATCATCGTGTGATGATAGCTAACGGCGGCGACTCAATTAGTGACTCAGGTGACGGCACGTCTGACTAATGACTCAAGTAGAGTACTGCATATAGCCGGAGACATGGGGTGTACAATTGGATGAAGGTTGGTGCGATCGAAAGTGAAATGAAAGTAAAAGAATAAGAGTTTAACAATCGGATGGATATGGTACAGGATCCATTATTATCAACCTGGGGTTTCATGTGGTGACGGGATAAATCAACAGAGTGGTATTTCCAGGTGCCTGCTGTGGTGCAAAAAACAACCGCTCATTTTGTTCCGATTTGATCCAGATTTTCTTGGATAACAGAACATCTTTAAACCACTCTAATTAGAGATCGAATACTTTTTCGGCATTGGATTGATTTATACAGCATACTCAAATCCACTTTGGTTATTAGTCACCATAGTCCCCGATCACGTAAAAGTGCGGAGAGAACAAGGGTTAAATCCGAGGATATTTCAGAACGGATAGACTATGAAAAAATGACCCCCAAATTTACTTCCTGGGACACTCAGCGTTTATAATTAGATTTTCGCAAAATAGTTTTAATTGCCACTGTAGTGTGATGGCAGATGACTATCTGATTGGATCTGAAGGTGCATAATAAACAAAGTGAAAGCAATTCTGACATTAACATTAATCCTAATGTTCATTCTCCATTCAATCCCCCAAATTCAACTTATCATTCGAATTATGACTCGATTATGACTCGATTTTATGACTCCTTTCTCCTATATAATCGCTCATAACCTAGATTTAATTCCCCACATTATCCACATTTTCACCCCACACGACGCCCAACATGATTCAAGTGGTTGGTTCACTTCAAATTGGTGCTGAAGACACCACTAACGAAACCCTTGCTAAAATCCTCTCTTATGAAGAGCAATTGGCATATGCTGACCTAGTTGTCCTTCCGGAAGCCATTCTTGGTGGTTATCCGAAGGGCAAACAATTTGCTACCTACGTTGGGTATAGACTTCCTGAAGGCCGTAAGGAGTTTGCCAACTACTTTACCCAAGCTATTACTATCCCTGGGCCAGAAATCACCCGGTTGGAACAAATGGCCAAGAGGGTCAATACTTCGTTGGTAATCGGAGTCATTGAAAAAGCCAACTCGACATTATATTGTACTCTGGTATATATTGATGGAAAGCTTGGGTTGGTTGGGAAACATCGTAAGGTGATGCCCACTGCTTCGGAAAGACTTATCTGGGGCCAAGGCGATGGTCTGACGTTGTTCACTTATGACCACGAAAATCTAGGCACCATTGGCGGAGCCATTTGCTGGGAGAATTATATGCCATTGTTGAGAGCTTACATGTACTCCAAGGGAGTAAGGGTATATTGTGCCCCAACAGTGGATGACAGAGAGGCCTGGACGCTGTTAATACAAACCATTGGCTGTGAAGGGAGAGTGTTTGCAGTGCTGGCATGTCAATGGCTCCCACCTCCTGAAGATTCGGGCTATGATATGCCTGGCTGGGATAAGGATACTCCTACATTCCGAGGTGGTCTGGTTATTTGTAGTCCATACGGGGATATTTTGGCTGGTCCGTTAAGAGGGCAAGAAGGTTTCATCTCTGCTGAGATTGAAACGGAAGACATTATTGAACTGCGCTATGATTTAGATCCCGCCGGACACTACTCGGCACCGGGGATTTTCACGTTGAATGTGGATGAACGGGAAAAGAAAGGAATTGTGGTTAAAGACCAATGATTCCATACTGTACTGCGATCGCCCAATTTGACGATTGTAAGTCAGTAATTAGGAATTTCGTGTTTATTGTTGAATGCCAATTTTACTGCTAAATTTCATTTTTTTCTCCAACTTGTAGCGACAATGGCATAAAACCACAATTATCTAACACATCTATCTTCTTCTAGGACCACGGGGCTTCGTGAATTTCAACCCCACCTTATTCTCCTCCACCACTTCTTGCTCTCCGAATTGGCTCGTTTCCAATTCCTCCAAATCACCCACCTCAATGCTCTTATTGACATCAATGCCATAACCCTTCAATTGGTTAATCAACCCCAGCTTAAATGACGCATACAACATGCGTTCCTTCACCTTTGACCCCAGGGGACAGCTATAAATAAACGCAGCCCCCTTTCCATAGTCGTACACCGCATACTGAGGGCCTTGACTAACTCCACCCAACACTTCGATCAATTGGTCAGGAGTAACCCCTTTGGTGGAGTGTCTCGATTCCACCATTTCACCTTCCAAGTTAATACCAAACACTTCAAGTTGGCCCGCCAGCACCATGTTCGACAACGCCGTTTCCAACAGCGATTCAATAGGATACAACAATTTATCGTTTGTACCCATCAGCGCCAACTGACGCCGCCCCACACTCAATTTTTCCATTCGATCAATGGATGCCCCCACCTTTTCATCCTCCGTCATTACCTTCAGGTTATCGGTATCCCCAAGCACAGAATTATAATAAGCATGGCTCAATTCATCAATCTCCGTCCAAGCAAACGTCTTTTGTTTGGGAAATTTCCCCAGACCAAGTTGTTGCAAAAGAGTATTCTTTGTCAGCGCATATAACATTTTCTGACGAATATGAGCTTCATCCGGAATGAAAGAAATAAAAATAAACTCCCCAGTCTTTTCCAGAGGGATAATGTAGTATTTTGGTTGGGGATATGATGACTTTGCATCGGCATTGGCGGCTTCAAAATGAGAGGCCACTGAGTTCAGAGATAACGTTGATTCGGGAACCAACTGGGTCAGGTCAGAGTTGACGATAACCACAAGAGGTTGTGAAAGCGACAGAAACGATTCGATGACCTCAGGGGAGGCGGTGATTCCTGATTGGGTGGACATAGTTAGGTATGTTACTGGTGACACAGACTGTGCGACAAGTGTGTATGAGCGATTAAAGGAACGCACAGGTGTTGTTGGGAGGGTAGGGAAATATCAATAGCAATTAGGGGAGTAGGAGGGGGAGGGGGAAAACGGAAAAAGAGATTGACAGCCACGGAATATAAAGGAGAGAACCATAATGAATAATGAAACGTTGGGATAACGTTTCAGGGCCGGAGGCGGTGAAAGCGCCCTCGGTAGGAATATTTTGACAATGGTTGTTCCAAGTTAGATGAACTTTGTTTCGATGGGTAATATTAGTCGTCGCAACTCAGCACAGTAATTTATTAAGTATGGTACAGACTCTCTTGATGTGAATCAATTACTTCTGGGAGTAGCCATGTGCTAGCTTGTGGCTATTATAACTGGTATTGTACATCAAATCCAGTACATTAATTATAAATCAATAATTCTAAATTAATAATTCCAGGGTCTTTCTGTTTACACGGTTCATGTAATATATTTATATTTACTTAATAATCCTGCACAATGTTCTGTTGGTGCCGTGATTTGGGTGGTGCGATGATAGACCAAAATTCACGGAAAACTGGCCGAAAAGTAACTAGCATATTTTGGGCTGTATTGAAGATTTATCAATATTTCTTAGCTTCTGAGTAAAGATAAGCTGCTTCTTTTTGAAAATACAAAATAGAGGGATATTTAAATGAGGAATTAGTGAAAAAGATCGTGTGTACTCAATATTCTAAAACAGTCGTGTGTAAGCCGGACTTAAAGTCGAAAATCACACCTTTTCGAAATTCCCCGCCTTCTCGGGCAACGAGCTGTTAACACAAACAAAACACCAAAATTATCTGAAAGGTAGGTACCCAAATATCTAACCTTAAATATTATTTACAGACTTCGAGACATAGTGCATATTGTTCTTACAAGTTTTAATCATCACAATATGGACCAAACTCGTAATTTTGATTGATCGTTTTTGTCAAGTATTTGTGATACTGGCCTGACATATATCCCTTGGCCAAATTTTGCACTACGAAAAGTTTCAAGATAGGTATTTAAAGTCAACCAGAGCTGGGAAAAAGATGTTGCAATTGAACAATTGGTCACCTAGTCAATTCAGAGGTATATGAATTTGTTTTTAATTCCAATAAGGATTATTCAGTTTCAGTTACTAGCTCGAAGTTAATATGAGAACATCTGAGTTATACAACCTAAATACAATAGTGTCCAAAATAATGGCGACACTGCCGGTACTTTAATATAGTCAATATTTCATGTTGAGTGTTCAATAGGAAGCTACCGTCTAAAATAATATTAAATTTTGAATTTACCATTTATTCACCTACACCTTAGTGATATTTGTTTTATCTTTGCGAAGCTAGCGGTGAGATGGTCTAGCATTTTTAATTTTGTAACTGAGACTTGACGGTAGAAACATCCATCTCTAGTTTCTTCCAAGTCAAGTGAACTTAATTAGTTTTGAGTCCACGTAACTGGAAACTCAAAAGTGAAGCTTGCGTTGAAATTCATTAGAGTATATTCAAGTGTAAATAGGCACTTTACAGGTCTGGGAGTGGATATTTTATTAGTAGGTATTGGCGAGGCGGTCCTAGTCCTTTCCCTAGGGCTCACTACTTCCTGATTCTACCGCCAAACCTCATGTTGTTGCATATTCGGACAACTAGTCTATCAGTCGTCAAAGCCTGCTCCTTGAGGAACCAATTCGATTCCAAAAAGTGGAATGCTCGTCGTGAAATCTCCAACAGTAATGACTGACTGTCAGAAACGGGCAAATTTTTAAACATATAAACAGTCTAAAGTTTTATTGATAATCTCACAATCGTATTATTCTTTCTATGTAGATGCATGTTTAGGCACTTTTCGTAACTCATGATCCTCATCACTTCCTTGTTCGTGATCTTTACAAATATCCTCCTCCTCGTCTTCCTCCTCCTCAGGACTTTGGGGGTCGGTTTCATACGCAGTGGGATCCACCCGCTCGCTGATATCCTGGTCATCCACATCTTCAATGGTGTCACCATCCTCATTAATGAAATCATCATGATTCAGAGGATCGCCAAGAATAATCACATTATTGCTCTTGTCCTCTTCAAGGGCATACTCCGCGTCTGTCTCCAGGGGATGATCGTCAGGATCGCCACCCAACACCACATTATAAGTTTCGCGCGTCTTCATCAAAACATCATCAACAAACAGTTCCCATTTTTCCAGGGTCACCGCGTCGATAATCATGGGACTGATCAAATCAGGCTTGTATAAACTAGTAAACTTGACCACCTCTTCGGAAATGAGAATGAGGTGGCCCATATACTCGGGCCGGAACTCGTCGTCATGATGCTTATCATACAGGTCAACAATGCGGTCGACCAAATCGATGCCGTTTGGCTGGAAAAGCCCCACAATCAAAAACGAATTATAACTGTTGAGCTTGCCATTGAATATCTGTTGCACCAAATCAAACACTACGTTATGGAAAAAGTTATTCCAGGGAAACATGGAAAACTTGGTGATGATGCCATCCATAATCTTCAGATCTAGCATGAGGATCTTGAACAAATCCCCGACACACGGATCCTGCCGCATCTGTTGGTCGCGCTCGGGGCAAACGAACGGGTTTTCTGCGGATATCAGGGGCTCTTCATCGTCCAGATCGGGCTGGTCGTCTACGGCCTCGATTCTCAGAGCAATGGCAGCATCGTCCCACTCCGAACACATGTCCACGTCGTTGTCTTCCATCAGAATCTTCCCCACCGCTGCCGGCAACAGATCAGAAAGCGCGTCCTGAAGCCGGGTATGCTGGTGGCGCCGCACCTCGTCCCGGATCTTGATAATCTCCCGGATCTTTCTCAGATTGAGTAGAATCATATTAGAACAATGGAGCAACTCGGCCACAAGCTCGGCTATTTTAAACCTTGTATACCCGAGCACCCCCGCATCTACATTAACCGGAGGTGGCACCGCATCTGCCTCCATAATGCGAGAAAATTCGTCCATGTACTCGCACAACACCTCCAACATATCGCCAAGAAAGATGGGATCGCGTGGGCCAGGGGGGTTTTCCTCAAAATCTTTTAACCACTGGTACATGACCTTAATGCTGATCTCGCCGGCGCCCAGCGCCCCGTCCTGGTGCATCATCAGCAGGTACAGCCCACAGTTAAGATCATAGTCGGAGTTGTTTTTGCGAATCACCTCAATGATAATCCCCACACAATTGATGAAGCCCAGTTTGTTAGTCCACAGCGCCGGCGCGCATTGGGGACGAAACAACATCACCTCCTCCACCATTTTCCGGATGATTGGCGGCAGCACCAACTCTCTAGTGAGCTGGTTGGGCCCGATGTTGGTTTCAAGCGTCACCGCCAACGCGGTGTTGGATGAAATACTCACGAGCGCCTTGATAAAGTCGGTGGCGCTCAGCAGGCGAAAAAAGTCCTGGGGCGGACACGCCAACATCAGGGTGGCGTTGATGGTGGCGGCGTCGGGCTTGAGAATGTCCACCAACTTTGGTATGAGATTCTGCGACGCCAATGTTTCGATAATTCCCGTAGGCGAATCCGGCTTGTCCGTCTGGATCACCCGTAAAAAGTAGTCCATAATCACTGGAATGTCCACCTTGCTGACAAACGTGTCCACCAAATCCGGTTGGCGACGTATAAAGTTGAGAAACTCAATGAGATTGGCCTCCATCAACTGGTCCAAAATGTGGACGACGTGGGTCACCGTGGGCAGCAGTTCGGTGATGCCATCCATCTTCAATATGTCCCAGAGTTTGATCATGGCCAGCGTTTCTATTATCCGGTTGGAGATGATCCACAAGTCCATAGATAAAATGTCCAGCGCCGCCTGTAGTTTGCGAAGAAACGCTTCTTCCGAGGTTTCGCTTTCGTTTTCGTCTTCCTCAACATCTTCCGGTTCGAACGCGACCTTGTCCAAGGGGTCATCGGCAAAATCAGGCAGAAGCTCTTTCGCGACAATCTCCTGAGTGCCAGTGACTTCTGAGGTTTCCACCTTGTCATCCGGTCCCGGTGGAGGGCGGTCGCTAGCGTGGGAAATGGATATTTCTACGTCGTCTTCGTCGTCTTCTCCTAGCTTGCCATATAACGCATCTTCGGCAACCTTGTCCACCTCATCCTCTTCACCTCGGATAACCTGGTCACCCATTACCACCTGGGTTTTATCTGGCAGCTCCAAAATCACCTTGGCAAGCAATTCCTCTTCCTTTTTCTTGTCCTCGACAAACACCAGCACTGATTGGACGAGATAGTCTATTAACCCTTCGAGCACCTGGGGCTGTATCACCACCTCCAAGAGCTTCATCCCTTTGGAGGGAGAATCCCTATCAGGCTTGTCTTCATCAGCTGGCGGTGCCAGTGGCAGCAGCGAGGACCCTCCAGGAATATTTTCAGTTACAAAATGGAACCCGCCCGACGAGTCGTTAAAGTTGCCCTTGATCATGTGCAATTCATTGACCACTGCCTGGGATAATTCCCGATCCAGAAGAAGGTCTTCTGCGGAAACTGTAGATGGATGAGGGTGGGCATCAAGGAACCGCTGGAGCCTGCTGTTGGTGGCCAATGGATTCGAAAACGGCCAGAACGACATGGTACGGTCGCGCGAATCGACCGGTGATTAAAACTGTGTTAAATGCGATTGATGGATGACGATGAGGAGGGAAAAGAGTAGGGGATGGGAAAAAAGGGTGGATTGGGAAGTGTAGGTGTTTGTAGAGGACTCGATTCTGTACATGAACATGGATGGTTAGAAGATATTTTTCCGGATGGCATCGGCAAAATCCGCGGGTGCCGAAGTGGCCATGGCAACGAAGCCAAGAAGACATTTCTGATGGTCGGATGGCGGAGAGGAATATGTAAGCAGGCTCAATTGTGTTTCCTACGCAACTGTCGTTATTGGCACGTGATTGTTTACACTGTGATAGCAATTGTGTAAAGTCTACAATGCGCACCACCGAAGAAGAGTGACAGTAGTCCGTGACAGACGAACAGGGGTTGTGAAAACGATGAGTGAATGGATTGAGAATGAGCGGGTTTTGGATACGGGGAATAAGTTTTGTGTACCTAAAAGTAAGGTTTTTGTGTAGCAATTGTCTATTTATAACTGAATGGGTGATATTCGCATTATTTTACATCCAGAATTATTCGCACTGTGGTCTCTATCAACTGATGAGATTCGCACAAGTGCTTATAGCAATCTTCAAACAGCTCGCAAGATATTATATTTTCGCACAAAACTTGTGTAAACATTATACACATCTTGAAATGAAAAATGATGCTATTTATTACACACCAGACGAAAATGGGTGGAGTATAGGTATTTATTGAAGAATAAAAAGATATAGGAGAATACAAGGAGATAGGAAAAGGAGGCAGCAGAATAACGTTAATGATATTACTTATTACTTTTAAATCCCTCTGCGATGGTCTGCCGATATCCTCTGCCGATATCCTCACTTATTTTTTCCCTTCCTTCTCTTCCTATTCAGTCTGCCACCCTCCACCAATTCCATCATCTCTTCCTTCGTCTCCACCTTCACCCCTTCCCCACCCCTTTCCTCCTGACTATACACCTCCCCCTCCACAATCTCCAATGGCTGACCGGCTTCACTAAGCACATAGTTGCCGAACCGCCCCATGTACACCTGTTTTATGATCTCCAGATCATTGACATCCAAACAGACATCCTCTCCATCAATTCGTTCGTCGTACAAAGAAATGATCGCATAGAAATTCACCAGAACAGCTTCATTACCAAAAACCTCCACCCCGGCAGGCCACCCGTAGGCAAATGGCTTAGTAGACGCCACAGCATCCCCACACCACTGTTGTAAGACTTCTTCCACCAACCGTTTCTGTCTTGGGGATGCCACGAAAATGGTAATCTCATTATTTGGGTATCCCATGATTCTCATCCATTGGAACAACAACACACACCACTCTGCTTGGTCCACTTGGCCCTTGGCAGCCACCAGGCATGCCACCAGTGCAAACCCGGGGTTGATTTTCTGTTCGATGGGCATGAGCTCGCCCGGGCTGTAGACAAACTGGGAACGAACCAATGAGTCACTAAGAGTAACATCGGCCACTGGGATGATGTCCCCTTGAGACCCGCCAATGACAGTCACCTGGATCTCTTCTTTAGGAAGGACAAGCGGCATGGCCTCCACCGGGGCATTAAATAAAATGACATGGGTAAATGGAACCGGCTTGTGGTTTTCTAGGAAACAGCTACTAGCAACCCGGTTTTGAAGTTTTACGTAGGCATCCAACTCGATAACAACGTTGTTGGTGTTGTAGAGCACCTCCCATGGGTCGACTTCGTTAGCGAGTTGGGAATATTTGGCAATCACCGAAAACGCATTGGAAATGACCTTGAACTCATCCATCATTTGAGAAACAGTAGACACCGATCCAAACGGAAAGTTCTTGGCCACTTCATCTTCAGTCACACCTTCCTTGGTGTACTTTTCAAGAAAATGGGTCCATTGCTGGTTCACCACCTCCCATACTGTCAATCCTCGGCTTTGTACAAGTGCGGTGGCCTCTTTCAAATCGTTTTCTATATCTGTCATTTCCTGTGGACAATTATACCGTAACCACCGCCGGTTATGGTTAAACGAGTTGACATGGGTTTGGCTGGCAGTTACTACTAATGTCCGGTGATTATCGTCCGCAAGTACCCGCTCGATGATCCCGTCAGCTGTGGAAAACCGCAGGGTCACCTTCACCAACGTGAACGGGTTATGGAGAATCCGCTGAAAGGCCCGTTCTGTCTGTTGGGTGTGCAGAATAGAACGGTGCAAGTTTTCGGTGGATTCCAATGACGGCCCACAAAATTCCCGTCCGTCGATTAATTTTAGTTTATCAAAGTCGGTGGCAGATTCAGGAAGAAGTACCAAATGGGTCATCCGTGTCTCAAATCCATCAAACGCCCCCCGACAATAAACCACCGGTTTTAAGGAATCAGAAATCTGCACCCGACCTAGACGTATGGTTTTGAGTCCCCACCCAAGCCGCTCGCTATCGGCATATTTGTTGGGGGGAAGAAGTTCCACCAAGACTATATGGGTGTGACCAGCTATCGACACCGAAGTATCCACCTCGTATTCCCATTGTGCTTTTTTAGAAAGACGAACTTGATGGAGGTATTTGGAGGACGATTCGATGTGCCGAGGCACGACCGCCTTTAGATGGTGATATACTGCAAGAGTTCCTCGGTTCCAAAGCCCAGCATAAGACGCAGCAAAATAATCAGAGTCTTCAAGGGGCAATGTCTGGAAAGGAAGAGTGAATTCCGGGTCTGATCCTTCGAATCGATCATAAAGATCGAACTCTTTGGAACGGGTGGGATCATGGCTGATAAGATCGCCCTTATCGGTAAAGTATACATAGGCAACAATCTGCTCCACCATTACTGGCTCTGTCAACGGGGGGGCGTGGGTGATACGGCCTTTTTCAATGGCATTGACCACGGTTTCTTTCTCTTCCAACGTCATCAGTTCAATAAACAGTCTGAACCGGCGTCTTCCCATAATTTCCGGCGACGGTTCCATGCAAAAAGTTTTATATTTGTCGTCAAACTGATAAACAATCAGCTGGACCTCTTCAAAACGAGTGGTGCGGTCTTTGGACGACCCCACAAAGTACAACAAAAACTCGGAAAGAATAAATGTCGTGTAATCGGGGTGTCGGGCCCGACATCGGGCAACAATCCTCGAGCGTTCAAAAAAGTTTACCAACAACCGGGAGTTATTTCCTGATCGCAATAGCATAAGCAATTTGTGTACCCATTCCGCCGGCTGGTGCTCAATTTCGGAGACCCATTTTTCGGCATTTTCAAATACGAAAATGACCTTCTCCATCTTTTGTAAAAACGCAAATAAAATGGTAGTTCCCGGCGACATTGTCACCCGATTTACAAACGGTTCAAACTGAGGGGTATTCACAATATTCACTGGGACATTGCACCCCTTTTCATTGGCAATAAGAAGAAGTAAAAGGTTAGCATGGTCATCAAGGGGGCCAGTCGCATCGATTGGATACAAGTCCCAAAGTTTGGCAATCCAATTTCGGCGAATAAGGTAATGAAGAACGGGGATCACCGGATTTCCACTCGTATCAAGGCATTGGGGGTATATAAGGGGAATTGCATTGGCAATGGGTTCGCTGATGGCTTGCTGTAGTTTGGTAATATCCATAGCTGCGAGGAAGACAAACCGATGGAACCGAAACGGAGGAATGCGTAGCGAGGAGAATGGATATTTACAAAAAGGAGGGAGAGGAAAGGGATAGAGGGCGATATTTTAGGGGGGGGTAGTATGTTTGATTTTTAGGGTGCTGTTTTTTCGAAAGTTAGTGGGTGACAGAATACCAGCTGAGAGATGAGATACTTTTGCGGAACAGGAAGGTTTTAGACGTAAAATTACTCAATTGACAATTGACTAAATTAATCATTTTATTTGTCCTACATCTTTACTCAGAGAGTTGCCCTGTGGTATTCGAGCAAAAACAGGAGTTACACGGCCACTACCAAATCCAATTGCACCAGAAAAAAATGGTTTTAAATACATGAAGTCATAGGCGTTCACGCCTGACAACCCCAATCAATACATACTATGAAAAGATTCAAATATTGATTACTCTCTAATCTCACATAACTAAACCAACGATATCAGTCAAAATGATACGCCCTAGTACTCCATTTGACAGTAAGCAAACTCAATAGCCTGGTCAAAACATTTGTCGCTGCTATTGTCACATTGAGTAAACTCGGCTCTCCAGCAAAATCCGATTTTAACCCCATAAGCTCCGCCAACTTTAAGAGACCAGCCATCACCATTATCATTTTGCTCGAGATATAACCATCTGTTATCATGGCCACCTCTAGGGTCAGTAAATCTCGCAACATTGTAACCTTCTCTCCATTCTCCATCAAAGAAAACATGGGCGGCCCCTTCTCTCTTTAAAGCCTTTTGACAAGCATCTTTGTATCCAACCTTGTCAGTTCCGGCAGCATAGACTCTATCTTCATCAGTGCCACATCCAGTCTTGCGGACAAATAATTGGATCAGTTCATCAGCCAAAGCGACAGAGGCAAGCAAGGCGGTAACAACGAAAAACTTCATAGGAAAAGTGAAGATAATTGGTTAGTATTCCCTTGTATTTATAGTGTTGGTTGCTTTCTATTTATGAAGACGTATACGTGCATTCCGAATGGTTACTCGTATTGAATACTCGACATTAATAAAGTTATCCGGGATATGTTAGCATCCAACCATAAGAAGGATCTGAAATAGTAGGTGAAATAAAGATGGTATTTGTGTTCCAATGGCACCATTTGATGATAAGATAATTACCTGCTAGGTGACAAAATTGGGCATCTGTTGTTACCCCACAACTGGTAGTTCAAGTTTAATACAATTAAGAACAACCGTACATTCTGCTTGATATTATATCATACCAATAAACATTCAATGACGAAATCACTTTTTAGATCGTCAAAAGATTAATGCAAGGGGAAATAGTGGATGAACAGGAACGCAAGATACTTTTGAACATGAGCTACTGCTCATATACTGATACCGTAATACCCACAATAAAAGCTACAATAAATAATAGTGTACCAAACGCGAATCGAGGTTCCCAATCTATACGAGTTTTAAAGTTCGTATAGGAATTTTGTTACTTTGAGCAAACTGAAAGTACGCCAATACGAAAACAACAACAAATAAAGCGCCGTATAAGCAAAAAAACTGTAAGGGGACAGGGGAATATCGGTATAGGGTGTTATTATTTTTTATAATCCACTAACGATTAAACATTACAATCAAGGAAAGTCCAAACCAACGATTACTATAACCCGTTCTTCAATGTTTATTGTATATTTCTATAGTTGGTGATTATATTTACCGTTTTATAATACCTTACCATGGTGGTTCTAGATCATATTTATCGCATTGAGTTGAGCAATTATGGTCTTGGCAAAGTGGGATTCACACGCCTCTTTCTTCAATTTTCGTTTAGGCTGTTCGTCATCATACGTGTCTATAACAAACTTCGACTACGAGGATTAAGCAGTCTCTGCACTATTCATCGAATGATATGAAAGAAGCGAAACGTCCTAACGTGTACAAGGGACGAATAAATTTCAAGTCCAATTTACCGCTCTCTAAGCACTTTTGTATCGAAGGTTACATGCCAGAAAAGTTTAAACTATTTCGTTTTCTTGTCTTTATTGCAAAGTGTTCCGTTATCGCCAGTTGATTGATACAACCATACTTTTAATAGCACATGGAAATGCTTCTGGTGGTTTGTAGCAGAATCTCCGGGTATTCAATTTGTGAACCATGCAACTTTCCCACTGTATGTTTGCCCATTTCAATATGAATATTGAATATCCTTGTAAGTAATTATTTACAACTTTATTATGAAGTACTTTACTGTACAAAGTTTGGCAATGTAGTCCCTGTGATTGTGATCTATCAGGCATACGATACATATTGCCTCCCGCGACACGCCACACTCCAGTTTGCCACTCCACCACTCCATCAATTAACTATTATCTCCTTAAATTATTATGATTAGATAACCTAGGCTATACTATCAAATACAGTTAGACGGTTTCTTTTTCCAAAGTCTGAACGAACCAATACTAATATTGTACCCTAATGATTTACAAAACCGAAGCAATACCTCCATTCATCTATAACCCTCCACACTACTCTCTACCCACCATCACCACACTAACACTACACACAACTCAATAACAACCCGTCTCCTTCTCCCAATCTCCTCCCCCATTCAACGATATTCGTCGCGCGCCTCATCGAAAAATTTATCATGTTCAAAACGGTAACCCGGTTGTTCACCACCGCCCCAGTGCTCCTGGAAGCGGCGGCGGAAGCGGTAAAAATTAATCCCAAGCTTGCCGCCAAACAGTTCATTGCCGAAGATGCTCCCCGGAACAAGGCGCGGATTCTTCGTCGGAAAGAAACGAGATTGAAAAAGCAAATCGTCAGAGAAGTCAATAACTTTAAGAAATTGCTGAAGCGGAACGAAGGGTACTCGGTGGATCCTGTTCTTGGTCACAACTCCGGGTTTATGACCCGGGTCCGCCAACAGTTGGAAGACGATGGGCACCGGATGGCCTACGGCTACTCGCGACTCGAGTTTGAAAAATTGGTTTACGGGGCAGAAAAAGTGGCTCTTTCCAAGCCAACGTTGGATCTGGTGGCCAAGAATGTCGCCTCTGTAGAAGAACGGAAAAAAAGGGCCTTGCTTACCATTTTGAACTTGAAAAATACCAACATGCAAGATAAGCGGAAAATGGCCATTTCGATTGCCCGGGACGAATTCTCCCGGTTTGACGGCGACACGGGGCTGCCGGAAGTGCAAGCCGCGGTTGCCACTGTCAAGATTCACTTTGGCATGGACCATGTCAAGCAAATGCCCAAGGATAAGGAACATATCCAAGTTGTAAGACATTTGGTCCAACAACGGCAACGGATTCTCAAGTACCTTAAGCGGAACAACCCCGAACTGTACTACGACACCATTGCCCGGTTGGGATTGGCCGATGATTGTATCACCAAGGAATTCAACATGGGCCGGCAATACTTGCAAGATTACCAAGTGTGGCCTGGGAAGCAATTGGTCAAGTTGTCTGATAAGCAACAAGGTAAAGTGGACAAGTTTGCTGCATTGCAAAAGCGGGTTGAAGGCTACAATCAATTGGCCAAGGTTAACTATGAGATTTTGGAGGGGAAGCGCCCGGCGCCTTATAAGTTTAAGAATGCGAAGAAGTGATGTAAATAGAAGGTCAATAGACAAAACGAATAAGAGAAAGGAGAGGCGAGTGGGGAGTATTAGATATTGGGTAAAAGTGGAGAATTGGTATCGCTGGTGACGGGTGGTTGTAAGCAAAGATGTATATAGTAGACACACGATATGTAACCGATAAGTAAACTAGACGATTCCAAATAGGGGTTTCCATTTTCCGGTGGCCCTCGAAGTGGCACTCAGTACTGATAACTAGACGACTTTGGTTATGTGCGCTCAGATACCTTCCCCACCAATACCATGAAAACGGCCAATATTTTCTAAACCATTATGAATTTAAAACTACGTAATTTCTTGTCTAAAACCAAATATGCATATCATACTCATCCTTCGCTTGCTCTATTGCGGTTCTAATTCCCCTTGATCATCCAACGATAGCCGCCCCACACTCTCAAACAACAGAACCTGGCCTGCCAACAACCCCAACGTGTCTATCACCTGTCTTGGGTTATATAAATGGCTCGTGGCTACCGTCTTTTTAGTGGCCTCCCCTACAACCACAGGAAAGAACCCATACTCAGTAGTGCGCGACCGCACCTTTGAAATGATTTTTGGTAGTCCCCGGTCATGAGCCTCATTGGCGACGTTTATCAAGGAATTAAACATGTCTTCATCGGTCAAATCATCACCAAGACACAACACAAAATCGGGTAATTGGGTGTTGTCCAGCCAATGGGGTTCCTTGGTCAAATCACCTGTTTCCCCCCATGGAGACAACACCAACCGGCGGACAATTTCGCCTTTATTCAACATTTTTGGTCGGACCTCAATATTTGCTTTTCCTTCCATCACTTCCACGTCGAATTTGGAAGCGACTTTTTCCAATAGTAATTGGTACGTTTCCTGTGCATGCTTCGCCGCCAATTCACTATCGTCTGCCCGCCGGTAGTGCCAAGTCAAAGCCACCTTTTTCCGCTCGACATGACATCCGGGGGTCTTTGCGGTGATGGACTCGAAAATCTCATCCACCACCGGATGCCACCCCATGTCCAACTTGTCAGCTAGACTAGTCCATTGTGACAGATGCACATCTTTGAGAAACGAGCCGTGTTCGGCAGAAAGCCCCACTTGTTTGTCCCCCATCCACTTGTCCAAAAATGCTTGATCTCTTCCAGAAATGATCCAAATTTGGTTTTTGGGATCGGCAGCCAACGTGTTGATAATCGAATTTAGTTTCATCGTCGGGATGGCGGCATTGGGATCTTTGACAATCGGGGTGAGGGTGCCGTCATAATCAAATAAAAAGAGTCGCCGATTTGTTCGGGTGTATTGTAGCCAAAGCCGGGCCCGATCAAGGGGCGGCGTCACTGCTGCTGGGTTCTTTTTATCGTTAAACCCGACAACAGATTGCAAAAACGTATCTGTCCATTGTTGGATGGTGTTTCCCACCACCTCGTCGTATAACTTCTCTTCCAATTGGTACTTTTTCGGTGGCAGCATTAGTAAGCACTCGTTTAACTGCTTGGCAATACCTACCAGATCCCAAGGATTTACCAAGATTGCGTTTTTAAGCACTGATGAAGTGCCAGTAAATTCCAGCAAAATCAACGGCAGGCACGATTGCTTTTGACAAACCACGTATTCGAGGGAGGTGGTGTTCATGCCGTCTCGAACACTGGTTATAAGACACACGTCAGCCGCGCGTAACAATGCAAGATACTCCTCTCTTTCGACATACATTTGGTAGTGCCAAACGGGAATGTAATCAATCAGGCCGTATTCGGAATTGATCCGCGACACCAATTCATTCACCTTTTGTTCAACGGCATCACTGTGGCCGTATCCCAACAGCAGCACTTGCACCATCACCACCTTGCCTCTCCATTCTTTATACATTTGTAAGAATGTTTCGAACGCCTCCAATTTCTGGACCACTCCTCTCACCAGATCTAAACGGTCGCGGCCTACTATTACTTTACAGTTTTCGTAGCCCTCGCGAATAGCCGATACTTTTTCATCGACTTCCGGGGTGAATGCCGCCTTTTCAATGGCTTTCGCATCAACGCCAATAGGAAGGGTGACCACCTGGAGGTAGTTGCCATACGATTCCACCATCAGCTTAGTGACAGTGCCCAGACCGATTCGTTCGCAACACAGAAGAAAGTGGCTGGCAAACAGTTGCAGTTGGAACCCGATCTGGTTGACGCCCATGATCCCCTCCAAAATGGCCACCCGCTTGGAAAGACCTCGGAAGTACTCCAGAGATGGCCACGGCGCGTGTAAAAAATAGCCGATGGTGGCATCTGGCCACTCCATTCGACACAATTGCGGGAGTAAAAATAGATAATAATCATGAACCCAAATAATGTCCCCCGGACGGTATATTTGTTTAATTTTTTGAAAGTATGCCTCGTTGAACTTTACATAATCATGCCACCATTCATTTTCGGCTTTTCCGTCACTGGGAATCGACTGAATGTAGTGGAAAACTGGCCAGATTACCATTTCGGCGTACTTCCTCCACCGACAAAGCCCGCCCTCTGGCTGGGTGTTATCAAATAACCACACCGGATGCATTCCATCCGGTAAGGCGTCGGTGACGGTATTCTTTTCACCGTCACTTAATTGAGGACACTCTCCCGTCCATGCCACGTATTCTTGTTCGTAATCGGGGTTTTCGGCGAGGTATTGGTACAGAGCAAAGAGGGCCAGAGTGCCTCTTGTTCTTTCAAGAGAGCACGATCGAGGGGTGCCATTTCCGGGTTCGTTTACCTTGATCCGTAGCGGTAATTGGGTAGATACGTTGATCACCCTCATAGTGGTGAGCTGATAACGGTGGTGATTGCGATACAGTGCAGTACGCGAAAACCGTGAGTGATTGGTGAGGAGCAACCACCGGTTGTAAAGAGGATTGGGGGTTGTAGAAAAGAGAATGTAGGTGGTTACGAGGTAGGAGGGGGGGAGGGATAATTAAATATTTATACGGGGAAGAAATGCAAACGGTGCTATCGTATCGGGTAGATTGATCGAAATGTGGGGTGTGGAAGAGTCAATAAGATAAAGGTTAGTATTTGAGGAATTGGTTCTTGTGTTTATTTATGATGTTTACATGGGGAAAAGTGACGGTTATATTAACTTTTGAATTGACCACTCAGCTTTGACCATTATTAATCCGTGGCTTGTAAATTAATTTATATTCCTGCATATAGAGAGGCGGTGAAATTGGGATTCTTGATTGCGGCTACCAACTATGGCAGGAGTAACGATTATACGGAAAGAATACCGTGGATTTTGTGATGAACAATTACTATTATTAGCATTGACCAATAATAGTACTCTATTTCATGCATCAGCTTTATGCATTTACTTATTTGTTACAGGCGTTATTCATGTGAGTTGATAGTGGGGAGTTTTAATACGAAGGATGGTAATGTGAATAGATATGCCAACGAGTTTCCTTTGATGGATTTTCGAGTTATTAAGGATACTGATTTATTCAAATATCCAATGGTTTAGATTGTTGTGTAGTTTGTTTGCCTGTGGATGCAATACAAATGGTGGCTTAACAGGTTGTTAATTAGATGTCGGCATCACGAGGTGAATACAGATATATGATTTAAAGCTTACCAAAATTCAAGAACATTTGGGATTGTCAGCAACTTTCAATAATATTGTTTGGCATCTCGCTAAGCTGTCAGCAATTCGCACAATCGATTGTTTACGCAGTGAAACTGGCACGGGTAACTTACTAACCAATTTTGCTAAAAATTTTCTGTGAATTTTGTTCCACGTTGTTGTTTAAGATTATTGGGTCGAGTTACTAAATAGGATTTAAAAGTTTTGGATTAGAAAATCTCAGCAGTGAGCGAAACCAAAGTAGCCGTATTAATGGAGCCACTTGAAGTAGAAGAAATAGTGTCAGCGAAATTGAAGAGGAAAAACCAACATGGCACTAATTTTACAACTTGAAATTAGCGGGTAAACAAAAACTAGCTATTTATTTATAGACTCATCTGTTAATAAAACTATTGTGCATATAAACATAAACAGTGGTGTCGATGATGGCAAGCAATGTGAAATTCAAATGAAGAGCCCTAAAATTGCATTGGCACCTTACCTCTAGTTATTCCCACCATACGTCTAGAAATCAAAACTCATTGGGGGTCTGAGTGCAACTGCATCACCATTGTGCAGGATAAACTACACACATATGAACGCAACAAAGATACACAGAAGAAATATGTGTTATTACCAAATCATGTGTAGCAGTTCCACTATCTTGAAAATTTGGATTGAAACCATGTCACCTGCTGGTTTTGGAAAACAAATACATCAATTTGTGTTCTAACTTGAGTGTAAGCCTTGTGGCAAAGTAATCTATTGTGTGAGATTATGGAACAGAGATAAGAGTGATTAGTATCTTCTTATATTAAAACTGCAATTGAAACACGCAAGCTGATCCGACATCTTTTGTCTTTAGAAATCAGTGAAGCTGAAGAGCACAAATGTGTAGTTTACACGGCATGGTTGAGAAGGTGTAAAGATAAATTATTTCGACTCTCAACAGTATGACGTAAGGTATCAGCTATAAAGGCTTGATCAGTATTAGAGTTGGGACGGTTCTGATAGTATTTTGACCTAACGAATCGCCACTCAGGCATAAACTGAAAAACCAAAGCGGATCCAGAAATCTCATTTTTAGAATATACATCCACTACAGAGTGCGCTTGCTACACATTGCAATGTAAAAATCGGACCAGTTTCTAAATTTCAACCAGAAACACACAGTATGCAGTATTCGGGCCGTCGCCTGTTACAGCGCCGACCTTTACTGTGAAAATTCCAAAGCAAACCACAAACCCGTTTTTATTGTTGTGGGACAGCCTCAAAAATCAACTCTCAAACAGGATTAGTAAAAATGAATAAGTTGTTTCGGCTCGAGGCTACACACGTATCTCAACCAACTTTTATCTAATATGCTTTTAAGTAGAACTGTAAAAAGCAATAAAACTAACCAAGCGAAATTGATCGTGCTGGAAGTATCTTTGACCCATTGTGATGATATTTACTACTTTTGAGTTGTTTGTAGTTGTATTTCTGGTCTCGGTGACACACCAAACATGCTTTTCGGCATACCGCTTTTTACCAGCAACAAGTCCATAAAATCAATAAATACTAACCATCAAAAGATCAATTTCCTATTTATAACTAGCCTACTTTCAAGATCAAGATACAAACTTGTATAATACTTGCCCAGATTGATCACCATCGATTGTCCATAAATTTCTAACCATTCATTCTACTTTTCATATAACAAACCAGTGAATGAAAAATGTATATATCGTTCAATGGTAATCATAACTTATTCTCACTCATAAGAGTAACCCAACTCTTCCCATTTCCCCCTTAACAAGCACATTCCCCTCCTTGTTGAGGCTCACCTCCCGACAAATCAATCCGTCCTTCTCTCACAGGAACTTCCTCAGCGGCTTCCTCAGGAATCTTCTTGCCAATGTCTACAAACACCTCATTGACATTCTTACCGGTTTTGGCCAGGGTTTCAAACCATAACAACCCCTCCTCGTCAGCCAAACGTTTACCCTCTTCCTCGCTCACTTGTCTCATTTCAGCATCATCCTCAACCAAATCAAGCTTATTCCCCACCAAAGCAATAACAATATCCTTCAGCGCTTGTTCGTGCAACTCCTTGACCCAATGCCGGGCCTTTATAAGCAGGGCGGGCTTGGTCACGTCATACACTACCAAAGCCGCCTGGGCCTTACGGTAATACATTGGCGCCAACAGAGCAAACCGTTCCTGGCCAGCGGTGTCCCAGATCTCATACTTGATGGTGCGGTTATCAATAGTGCACTTTTGCGTAAGAAACGCAGCACCGATGGTGGGCTCTTTGTTTTCCTGAAAGTCGTTGGAAACAAATCGAAGAACAAGCGACGATTTGCCCACGGCGGCCTCACCAAGGAGTACGAGTTTCACCGAGTTCATGTTGGTATGAGAATGCGAGCAAGACAAATTAGTGAGATAGAGAAAGGGGTGTGTGTAGAGGGAGAGAGAGTACCGAAGTGTTGTAAGAGAGTGGATTGGATGTTTACGATTTGGTACTACGAAAAGGTGTATATTAGATTACATCGATGCGTATTGCTACTGATTTATTGGTGGTGGCAATTATTACAAGTAGCTACACTTGTTATCAGTGCGAACAGGTCATGTTGGTGGCGACTGGATCGGATGGGAGGTTATATGTAGGATGGGCAAACAACAAGGTTAGCGCCGTCAAATGGCGGATCCACAGAAATTGTAATTGTTATCCGATGGCGCCGGTCGTGGATTTTGGTTTCCATGGCGGGTCACCTAAAGCGGTATAAATGATCACCAATGACGGTACGAAGAACATGGTTTATAGAATATTTGCAATTACGAAAACAAACTACAACACTAATAATATCTACCTATTCACCTAAACAATCAAGTTAAACAAGTTATCAAACCAATCAAAACAACCAATGATTGCCTCCCGCCCCACTTCTCACTCTCACTGATTGCTCACTGTCGCATGCTTCCTCCGCTGGCGGTGGACCCCGATACCCTCCGTGAGTCCCTTATTGGTAACAAAGACCTCAAACTTTCTCTCCTTGAAGATAAAGTTACCGTCACTCAGCTCGTGGGGCAATTCAACCATGAGATCGACGCCATTATTGCCAATCCTCAGTCGCCTCCTGTGGAGGTATCCAAGCTCGTGGTGGTGATTAAGCTTCTCCTCAACAACCTGATGGCGATAAATTCAGACAACCTTGTGCCGTTCCAGGAGTTAGTACCGCGGCTTGGCCAGGTTCTTGAGATGTTTCCACGCGACGGTGATCCCCCGCAAATCGGCCAATTGGTGATGTACATTATCGATATTCTTGTCCATTTGGCCAACGAATCGCTGGTGGTGGTGGCCACCGCTAGTATTAACATGTTTGTGGCGCGAATGGTGGCTTCCAAGATCGCACCGCCCGAAGCGGTGGTCAAGGCGCTTCTGTTGGTGCCATTGGTGGACGGCGATGCCACGTCGCTTCTTCACCAGTTGATCCATGCTTTAGAGCCGTGGGCGGCTCTCGAGACTCCAGAAAACACCCACGCATTTACTGCCCAGCTCCCTCGAGACGTCCGGGTGTTTACCGCCTATTTGGTGGCAATTTCACAATTGGCCACTTTCACAAAACTTCCCCCCATCCCCCTCAAAGTCTACAGTCTCTTTCTCCAGATGCTGCGGCTGGAGAACCGGGGACTCGCGTTGGCGGCAGTCAATGTCCTTGCCAGGTTATCTACCAGTTCCAGCTACCCCTTCAAAGCCTACGACCTTTTCCCCACCTTGATCGACTTGGTCCAGGGCGTCCAGGTCCAGGTGCCGCTTAAATTACTTTCCCCAATCCGTATTCTTGCCGATATGTGTAAACACCACGTAGAACTAGCACTCCATCTTAAACAGACCAACTTGGATATGAATTTGGTGGAGATGCTTGGACTGCGCCTCCAAGGGGACAAGTTGGTAGAAGTGTTATTGGGACTAAAGGCCAAGGCCGGTCCTAACGCCTACATAGCGATTACCCAGCCATTGGTCAAGAAACACCAGTTTGATCCCGTGGTGGCGGATCTCCTACTCCTCCTTTCGGTGTACACATCCAATAATGATGACAACCGCACCCGTCTCAGCAGGACGCCGGCGCTGATTGGGCTCCACAAGCTATTATTCAATCTTCTTGACTTACAACTTTGGTTGATGAATCAGACAAGATTGGCCTACAAGTTGGCGCGTAATGGTGGCGGCGGGAACGGCGGGAGAGCGAATCTCGCCATGGAAGCAGGAATCATCCTCGGATTGACGGATGCCGACGTATTTACCAATTGTCTCTATCTAGTTCGGCTGCTCACGCGACTGATCACCCCCCTTCGGACGTTTTTTGTCGACTTGAATCTGTTTGAGCTGTTTATGGGCCATTCCGGCCAAACGCCCGAAGGGTTTGTTGTTTGTATGCTTGAACTGCTTCGTCTCTACGAGTCCCACGTTGCCATTCTCACCAAGTTCGGTCACTCGCCCCTGGTGGCGATGGTCAATCAACTGGTGGTGCTTGCTATTCTCGCCAACCTATCCACCGAGTTTTCCCTGTTCAAAATGGCCATTTGCCATTACGACTCGTTTCTTCCCCTGCTTTCGACAATATTCACCCACGCCGGCCACCAGGCGCTAAGTTCGCCCCACCACGCCTACGAATACGCGTTCATTGAGCTCAACGTGTTGCACGTGTTAAGAAACCTCCTACACGTCGATACCGACGAAAACAAAAAGGAAATATGGCACTATTTTGAGTTGCTGGATATTTTACAGAAAACTGCGTACGGAAACTTTTCAGACACTGTGGTAGAGAACCGCGACTTGCACCAGGTGTATATTAAACAAAAGTTGGTGGCATTCCAGGTGCTCCGCAACGCCACCGCGTGGCTGCTGATCTATCCCGATATCATCGACGCCTGGTCGGTCACATACAACAAGTGGCCGCTCCGTAAACGCCAACAGATCAGCTCTACTTGGGATAACTACCTTGTCGCCACCCTTCAGAGTTACGAGATGTTTTTGAGCCTGCAGGTTGACGAGATTGACGACGGAGATATCGAGACGTGGATGTTGGAGAACCTGGCTGATTACGTAATGTTGGTGGTGACGGTGACGCTGATGGAGGCCAACCGATACGAGGATATCCACCCGGAAGGACCATTTCCTCTGGATAGCCTCTTGACCATCTGGCTACGCCTTCTCAAGTGCCATGTAAGAGGGTCGCCGGAAAACGGCAATGCCGGGGTGGAGAATATCTACGACGTCAAACTACTGATCTTGTTGGTGCTCATCAATCTTATTCTGAAAGACACTGGGCCCACCAATGCCATCTTCCGCCAAGGACTCACCGACTACAATCTCTTTGAGACTGTGGCCAGACAATCAGACAGAGCCATGGAAGCCCCCTCACAGACGCGGTTTAGTATTGCCAGTCGCTGGGATCGCACCTCGTCTTCGATCCCTCTGTCGGCACTGGTTACCGAAGAACGGGCGCGAAAATTGGAAAAGTTCGGCTTTCTTGTGGTGGTGATCGATCTCATCAACTACTTTAACGAACGTGATAGAGGCAAGAAGTTCAGTATCCGCAATTGCCATGATTTAGTGGAACGACTCTCGCAATTTAAACACCAAATGGAGATGTTGTTGTACCTGAAGTCCTTAGAGTCTGGTTCGCAAGTCAATGTCCATGCTGTGGAGCCAATAAAGCTGGTGGTGTCCAACTCAGTGCTGGGGTCGGTTCCTGCATCCGAGCGACACCAAGGTAATTCTCGATTTGGACCCGATGTCAATAGGGGGGGCGAAGGGTTTGGTTATGATTTGGATGATAATGTAGATGAAGAGGAAGAAGAAGAAGAGGATGAAGAGGAGGAGGAAGACCAGGATGATTTCCATGATGATGAGCTGGTATTGCGGCGAATCAACGAGACATTATCGGAAGGGTGGCTCATGTGAGAGGTAGTTGAGAAAGAGTGGTGTATAATGATGATGAGAAAAACGATACTAATAAACAACATTGTAGTAGTGGGCGATAATATATCGATTCGGTAGTGTTGGTTTAGTACTATGTATTCTACGTTTCTGTCCATTTTATTGTTTCATTCAGCATTTCTTCCAATCACGTTATTTACACTCTACGTTTCTTCAACTCCACGTTTTTTCTTGTAGGGGTTTTCCTTTGCACGTTTCATTGCTTGTGCACTTCTTTTATTCTACATATCTTTTTCCATTTTTCTTTTCGTTCATTTTTTACATTACAGTACACCTGTAGTGACCGAGGAATTTTCAACGCCAGACAGAGATAGTTACTAGGTGTCTATGATGAAGAAAAAAACAATTCTAGAAAATGCGATTGTCGTGAGGCACGCTTGATCCATTTTGTATGTTCATAATTCACCTTTCGTTTTACGATTCTTTCATTCTACATTTCTTCTACTATTCTTCCATTCTCTACATTATATAATCCTACTGAGGAATTCTCAACGCCAACTTCCCAGTAGTCTTTCTACTCTCAAGATCCTCAGCAGCTTGAGCATAATCCTTGAGATCATACACCTTGGTCACATCAAACTTCAACTTGCCCAGATCTAACAAATCAATCAATTCCGTGGAGTATCTATCCCAATCTTCCTTAGTGCCAATGTAATTAGTCAAAGTAGGCCGAGACAACTTGATATTCTTTTCTGACAACCGATTAATCAGAAAAGGAGGCACCAACCCCAGGGAATTCCCATAAGAAACAAAAGATCCCTTAGGGCTCACCACCGACAACAGAGTTTCAAAAGTGTCCTTACCAACAGAATCAAACAGAACATTCACCCCCTTGCCCTTAGTAATTTCGTTAACCTTTTCAACGACATCTTCATCCGCCTTAACAAGATGGTCAGCACCGAGATTTTTGGCAATTTCAAGCTTTTCCTGAGTCAGAGCCACGGCAATCACTGTAGCACCCTTAATCTTTGCCAATTGTACCAACAATTGACCAACACCTCCGGCAGCAGCCCACACAAGCACCGTTTGGCCAGCCTTGATTTCATGGGCTTCGTAGATAAAAGTAAGCGCAGTCAATCCCTGAAGCAATACCGAACCGTAATATTCCCATTCCTTTTCCGAAAGAACAGGTTTGAGTTTCGCAACTTGAATTTTTGATTGATCAAATTTGCTATATTGAGCAAAAGTTGACGGTAAAAGATAGGCAACATTATCACCCACCTTGTA
This sequence comes from Diutina scorzettiae, assembly GCA_030563345.1. NCBI lineage: Eukaryota > Fungi > Ascomycota > Pichiomycetes > Serinales > Debaryomycetaceae > Diutina > Diutina scorzettiae. The sequence goes on from JAKUCB010000033.1 coordinate 28,682, forward strand.
ATTGGTCACATCCTTACCAACGGCCACAACCACACCCAGAGCTTCTCTACCAAGAATATACGGAAGTTCGCTAGGATAGTACCCTTTTCTAAAGTAAGCTTCGATGAAATTGATCCCAGCATATTTGTTCTTGACGAGAACTTCAGTTGAGCCAATTGAGGGAGTGGGGACGTCAGCATATTCAATGGCAGAATAATCTTCTGAGTTTTTGGTAATTCTAATAACTTTCTGAGTGGTGGAAGACATGGTGGCCGGTATGATTTTTTGGCTGGGGATGGGGATTTATATGGGGTGCGATTTGTAATCAGTGTGGCTGGCATGCAGGGGGACTGTGGTGGAGATATGGGAAAATGAAGAGGGTAGTGGGGAGGAATGGATAAAAAAGAATTGCAGATGCTTGGGTGATTTCGAGGTGGTGTAGAGATGTTTTGAATGAGTTTGTAGTGTGAACGGGAGGAGAGTGGACTGTACAATGTTGCGAATTGTACTTTAAGCGATCAAACAATGTTTTCCGAACCAATATAGTATGATCAATTCAGCCTAAAGATAAATGAAAGGTCGTATGACCACTAACTAAATGTCTAAAAAATGTCCATATTCTGATGTGCATTATCTACACCACAATGATTGATTTATCGTGCACAGTCGTCTTTAAGTTCCACAGTCGTCTACGAAATCGAATCACCTATGAAATCCACACTCATCAAAGTTATCTAGTGGTCTACGATAAATGTTGCTGTTAAAAAATCAACTGTGCGACTTTAGGACATAGTAATCACCCACAATAGCCGGACTTTATTACCCGTCTAACAAATACGGTCGCCACAAATATATCCCCAATCCACATGATAGCAAGCTGCAACTCTCATAAAAACACCTTCAAGCCTTTCACATATACTTCCATCCCAACGAATCCCTACCCCTCTATTTACTTTTTATTTCCTCGTTCACTTCCTCGTCTCCCCTCCCTCACTCACTATAATCAACTATGTCTGCCGACTTACAAAAACAAATTGATGATCTTAAAGCTATTGTCACCAAACAAGGATCGATGCTTGCCAAAACTGGCCAGCAATTGATTTCTCTTCAAGTTAGCGATGTTAAAACCAGGATGAAGGAATTGGATGAAGTGCATGGCCTCGTTGGTGGTAGCAAGACCGGAGGGGCCGCGGACCAAAAACAAGCGGAATTGGATTTATCAGATTATGTCACCAATGCCGATCTTATTCAAATGGTAGGCGAATTGCAAGGTCAATTGGATTCCATTGAAGACCGCAACATTTATCGAGTGGCGAATCTGGTAACCAAAGGTCAAATCATTCCCTTGACCAATCGGGATGGTGCGGTCCCTACAGAAGAAGTGTTGGGATTCAAGTTTCCTGCTACTGTGGAAGAATTTAAAAAGTTGCCCAAGGTGGACATTCTTCAATTGGCCATTTTCTACGATATCATTGTCCCCGAGTCAAGACAGTCGGAAGTGGAACAAGCGGCAAAGCTGGGTGACACCAAGCAATTGGATGCAGTTTTGAGTAATCCTGCCTCTGCCAAGCTGCAATTGCAACTGGTGCATGATCTGATTAGTGATGAAGAAGTTTCGTATGTGTTTGATGATGTTGCAATTTTCTTGGGGTTGCTGGTGAGAAAAGAATCGTAAATGGAAGCGAATTGAGAAAAACACATAAATAAGATTAACTTTAAGTATGGTTAATGAAAGGTTGATGTACTTTTTGTGTAGACATGAGTATTGGCAACAGGTGTGATGGGGATTCCAGGATACAGAACGTATGGCTCGTAAATTATCAGCAAAATTTGAAATCATAAAAACGGTATTGATTAATTTTCTTTATTTGATCTTTTGTTTCTTTCGTTTTCTTTTTCTTTTCCTTTATTCTAGTAATAATCACTAAATTCAAAATATTTGTTCTCTCATAACTTCGAAACTTGACCTCTCTCTTTGAACAATTGGTTTACCGAATCAGTCACCGATTCATCAATGCCAATAAACTTAAACCCCAATAAACCCTTGGTCTTCTCAGAGTCATACTTTGCCAACTTTCTTAATTTATAAGTGTCGCCGCCAGGGTGACCCTTCCACACACCAAGATCAGGCCAATGCTTATTGACAATATCAGCAATTGTTTGCATGGTGAACATCCCTTCTACCAACAACAACCGCTGGCCAGAAAGCTTGTCATCCTCAAGCGCTTGAACATGCGCTCTGGCAGTATCCCGAACATCTATCCAAGGGCCATAAAACTTCTGGGGCCCCTTTGTTCCCGCCTTCAGTTTAAGCAAATTATCAATCAATTGCATCAGTTGGTTTAAAACATTCTTTTTTGCCTCAATTGCGTCGTTCTGAGGACCAAATACAAACCCAGGGAGAATAGTAGTCAAAGTGAAATTAACTTTGTTATCTTTAACAAAGTCCCAAGCAGTCTTTTCAGCCAATGGTTTCAGTTGGAAGTAAGCTAAAAGCGGATTGGATCTTGCTACATCATCTTCAAGAAACGTCCATGTATCTTCATTCACCACAACGTCAGGCAGATCAATCGCGGGACGACAAGCAGCACTGGACGATGTGATCACCACCTTGGTAACCTGGGGAGCGTATTTTGTAATTGCTTCTAGAATCAGTTTTGTGCCAGTGACAGCAGGGACCAATATTTCTTCTGGGTCGGTGGAAAATGAAAATGGCGATGCCGTATGAGCAACAAGTGTGATTTCCGGGTGGCTAGAAAGCACATTGTCAAAAGCGGATGGATCTGATAGGTTTTTCACCGTCACATAAGAAAACTTGCCTGAATTGAATACTTGTTCAAGACGATCCCCCTTTTCCTCCGACCTAACCGTTCCAATCACAGAATAACCACCATCTAACAATGCCCGGATTAACCACTGGGCTATATATCCATTTGCTCCCGTAACAAGTACTGTTGCCATTGCTAACTTACTACTTCGCCATGTGAATTGTGCTTTTGGGGTGTGTCCTACATATAAGCCCAATATCGTGATTATCACAATTTTAGTCAAATCACCATCACCTGATGTTTCTCTAATACCCCCACTTGAAAATCTTCTCCGTCCCTGCATCTTGTGGTGGGCGGTCAGGTTTCCACCTTTGATTTCTCATTCGCGTTCTCTTTCGTCGTCATGGACTTGAGCGTACCCCAAGTACCCCTGGCCCTTCCCGATCCGGTTCGTCTAGAAGACATTGAACTGGGACGTGTTGACCCTCAACAGATTATTTCCGAGTTGGATGGGCTTAAGACCGATATCAACATTTTGCGTAACGCCATGGCCGAGTTTATGTCATCGCTTGCCACCATTCCCAGAGGCCAGTCGCAATTGCAGTACTATAATTATGTAATGAAGAACCTCCATCATTTGCAACAAATGATAGCTGAGTATCTGCGACAATACCTGCGGTTGGCGCCGCTTATGGCGGTGGCCGAAGCTCGGCTTGGTCGGGAGGATACTAATGGTGGACCTCCGGGCCCGGGGCTGGTTCCTCTGGGAGCCATATCAATGGGCGTGATGGGGTCGTCTGCACCGGTGGCTACTCCGGCGATGATGCAAGCTGGACCTGGCCAGCCCCGTCCACAAGGGTATCCCCAAGCGGTGAGAAGATGACATGGTTATTGAGTTATGATGTTAAATGTTTGATGCAGTATATGTTTTGGTAATTGGTGGTGTGGTATGAATTGTGGCTGTGGTCGATGACATGATAACTGATTAGTGGTCTACAATGTGCGAAGATAATGATTAATGATAATACAATGGAAGTATATATATTGGTGACGAAATGTAGGTTAACAGATGTAAAGGTAAAGAGTGGTATAGGTCTAGGGATGTATAGTGTTGAAGGTTGGGGTAGCCGCTTGTCACATTGTGCTAGTTTTATTACCTCAGTTATTTCCTCAGTCTAATAAATTAAAACGTTTTGGAGAGTACTGATTTTGTATGAATGGGACAATAATTGGCTTTAGTGTAATGTGATAATCAGTGGAATCACTCGAATGGTCACCTCATAAGTAGAACTTTACATAGGAAAAACTTTTCGGAATCTGCGGAATAGAAAAGATGGTTTAGTGGTTTATGTGAAATCAAATTCAAGTGGTATCATGGCGGGTAATTAAATAAATTTAATTGCACATGGCGTAAGCTTAAAAGATAACTTGGGCCTTCAATATAAGTTCTTTATCGTAGATTCTTGTCCATGATTATACAAAACAATCTGTTCGTAGTAAAATTAAAATGAATACATTATTCCAGTAAAACAGCTGATCATTCCCTTTTGTGGAATAATTGCAGGCATTTTAACTCGATTGTGGTTTTTGCTTATGACTGGAAAGACTTCACCAAAGTCTTGACAATAGAAAGGCTACCATTGGGTTTTGAAATTCCTGTAGGCATCTATATTAGGCAATTACTGATATATTCTTATTGTTATTGGGAGAACTTCAGGTCAAAACAAGACATTGGAGACATCTAGGAGAATCTATTAACTTGCCTCTATAACAAAATATCCGAATGAAAACTTTCTATAAATCTGTTAATCACGTTCCCATTTCCTTTTTCTTTACTTTGTATACTATAAATTTGAGACTATTAAATCGAATCAATCTTAGATTTTCGCAAGACACAACCCCGCAAATCCCGATGTTCTCACAACCTGATAAAGAAAAGCTACTCGAGCAATACAAAGGCAAATCCATCAATGATCTTCCCACTCCTGCTGTTTTAATTGATGTTGACAAATTCACTTCAAATTGTCGCAAAATGACCGAAGCTGCCAATCTCTTGGATGTTCCGTTGCGGTGCCATGTCAAGACTCACAAAACAATTGAAGGAACTGAAATTCAATTGAACTCGCTTAATCACGGTGGTAGGATCCTTGTTCTGACTCTCGCCGAAGCGTGGGACCTTCTCCCTCTTGTGGAAACCCGCAAAATCACCGATGTCTGTTTTTCCATGCCAATTCCCAAGCTGAAATTAAGAGAGGTCAGTCAATTGGCTGACAAGATTCCTAATTTCCAATTGTTGATTGATTCTGTTGATCAATTGCGTTTATTGGCAAAATCTGGCCGGAAATGGTCTGTGTTTGTTAAAGTGGACATGGGTTACGGTAGGGCTGGTCTTACCTCTGAATCACCAGAATTGGATAATTTGCTTGGCCAAATCAGTAAGACTGATAATGTTGATCTTTACGGGTTATACTGTCATGCTGGTTCATCGTACCTGGCATCATCGATTGACGAGGCTAGAGAATACCTCTTTAAAGAGATGTCAGAGGCATCCAAAGCTGGTGAAGTTGCTGAGAAGCATGGGATATATGATTTTGTTTTATCTGTAGGATCCACTCCTACTGCTCACGCTGCCCAGGTGCTTAAACAGGAATATTTGCCACCATTGACAGGGAAATTGGAGTTACACGCTGGTAACTATCCATGCTGTGATTTGCAACAAGTTGCCACTGGGGCAGTCGAGCAATCGGAGGTGGCAGTGACTGTTTTAGGCGAGATTGTGTCCACTTATCCCAATCGTGGCAATGGTGAGCAGTTAATTAATATTGGTGTATTGGGGTTGGCAAGAGAAACTTCCAAGATTCCTGGATTTGGCCAGGTGGTGGGCCAGCCCGATTGGTATGTGGGGCGTATTTCTCAGGAGCATGGGATTTTGGTGACAGATAAAAAGGGGGCTAGCTTAGGAAGGTATGGCGATAGGATTGAGATTATCCCCCAGCACGCATGTATTACATTGGCTGAGTATCCCTGGTATTTTGCTGTCAAGAACGGCGTGGTTGAAGATGTTTGGGTTCCCGCCAAATGGTGGTGATGGAATATGGATTGAGATAGTTTTTTTAGCTAAATATAAGCCAGATTGGATACTGTTAGCTGGGTAGTTGCATTATCTAACCATCCTACTACCCTAGACTTTAATTTCCTTATATATCAGCATTTACGCGAATCCCGAAATGTCCATACTATATTTTGTCTATAACGCTAATACATGGCATTACACTAATTTGGGTGGTTGTTTTGATTTTTCCTCAAAACGCTACTGGATTATTTAAAAGCAAACCACTAGTTCTAATAATATATAAAGCTTAAGCGTACTACTAATACTTTACTACCATAATTTATGATGCCCTAGGGAATATTTAAGCGTGGAGATCAATAGAGAAGCCACCGCTACCTTTTAAAAAAACCTCAGCAAAAACATCATTCAATTGCTGGTTATACAATTATTCCTTTTTGTCAAAGTATGTATATCCCAAATGAGTGTCTAGATCTTATACGCGTACCATACCATACCCGGCAATTGCCACCCGGTCAACATAACAAAAAATCACACCGGCAGTTGACAAGGCCCCCACAAAAATGGCAAAATGATCATAATCAGTCAGGGAACCAGGACCAATAATCGCCAGTGCAATAGGCACCCCAAATAAATTTCCGATCGACATGATGGAAAGAAGAATACCATATCGACTACCAATTTCTCGAACTGGGGTGATTTGTGATAAACAGGCAGGAAGTAACAGCAAAATAGCCCCAGAAAAGAATCCCCCGATTGCAGAAAACGCATACAAAGCTCCTTCAATATGACCCAATGGGAGCCACACCACCCAGATGACAATGGTGTAACCCAAAATCATCCCTACATACATGTTGAAGCGACCAAGATAATCACTAAGAAGATTAGGTACAATCCGCCCAGGAACCCCAAGAGCATTCCATACCGTCACCATCACCAACGCCGTTGATTCCAGAACCCCCTTGGCCACACAATACGTGGAAAAATATGTCATGATCAACACAAGCGAGAGCTCAGCAAAAAACCCCCCAACAACAAGAAGCCAATACTTCCTATCAAATCTGAGGCTCTTTAATGATATCCGTTCCTTCAACGGACGAGAACCGGTGGGCTTCCGACGGAACCGCTCTTTTACAAGCCAGGTAGCGATGGCCATACACCCAAGATTAATAAATGCTAAGATCCGTATGGCCCATACAAACCCGTACTTTTCATACGTGTACCGAAGCAATAACGGAAATACCAAACCCCCCACCGATCCTCCCAGGGTAGCAATCCCCACCATTGCCCCTCGCTTCTCAAAGAACCAATGTGAAAGAGTAGAAATCAGTGGACTCATGCCAAGACCATTACCGGCACCAAGACAAATGAACCCAAGAATAAACTGCCAGAGCTTTTCCGAGTTGGCCACGCCCATTAATCCAGCAAACATAAGCAATCCTGACACCACCATGATATGTCTAGGGCCATATCGGTCAAAAATCGGACCAGCAATAATCGCCAACATATAAGTAAGGGCCAAATATATTGAAAACACCCATGAAATCGTCAGTGCCGAGTAGTTTTTAAGCTGATGGGTGGAAACCCACATTTGTACTGCTCCAATGGAATTGAGGATACCGAGAGTAGTGATACATCCAAAGAATCCCCCAAGAACCACTAGGTAAGCTCGAAGCCCCCCTTCGGGGTATTCGTCGTGTTCATCATCGGATTCAGGTGCCGTTTCCACCACCGCCAAAGTATTTTCATCGGCATCTTGTTTATCCCTGCCAGCTGTTCGATGCACAGTTGTCGACAGTCCTTGAAGAGGACCTAATTCGAACGATTCCAACATGAATATTGTGGGGATCTCGGAGATGACTTGCGCACCATCTCATTATATATATGGGGAAGAGATGGCGAGATGTGGGGTTAGTACTATGCCAAATTAGGGATATGTAAGCGATTTAACGGGAGCAGAGTAGACGGAGATGATTAACAATGTTTTAAGGATTGCGGTAGGATTAATTTTCTTATTGGTTGATTTAGATTGGAAGATAAGGCGGAAGTGACTCAGAGATTTAAAGTAAAGTGAGATGGTGAGATTGAATAAAATTTTTGGGTGAATGAATTAAGTGGTATATGCCTTGAGTAGAGTAAAATATGGATAAAATTTCGTCCAATAGACAAATTTGTATTGGCCGACACCGGAGTATTTGTGAGAGGAGTGCTACACCGGTACCGGAGGTGAGGCGGCTTGGCTAAATTGCAAGAGGTGGGCCAGTAAAATAGAGTAATGGGAAACGAGACAACGAGTAAAGGAAATATATCTTAAGAAAAAGAGATTGCTTATTATTGTTATAATGTTTGTGACTTTAAATAACTGCGTGGTTACCACCTGAACTTCCATGTATTTTGAATTCTTGAGAGATTGCTTGTGCCAACAAGCAAAAGATTTGTCATAAATTGTTGGCAAATCTTCATTACTGTGGGAATTTTCTCTCTCGCACAAGACTAATTTGCAAAACGTAATCCTTTGGCTAGGCGATTATGTTGAGAATCACGATATTTTGCTATATAGCACGGTGTGATCAGCTCTTAGTACAGGGCTCGGTTACAGTTATATCAGCTAAATTACTATACCGTGAACTATCACAACAAATATGCAAGTGTTAATGTACTAATTTTTTTTATTGATTGACACCTGAAAACTACGCCATTCACCTCTAGGAAGCTAATCGTTATTGCTCATATTGATTTAATTATTAGACACCATAGTATTTCACACCTGGGAAGCTTAATTTACAGAAATTGAAATTGTCAACTTTATTTGAATGATTGCTGAAACTAACAAAAGCCTGTGAGAGCTGATATCGTCCCCCTGAAACCGTAGCCCCCCAAAAAAAGACAAGACGTTATCCCAACGTCAAAAACGACTCGATCAACATTACAAGAAAACCAAACAATCATCCCTGGTCCAGTAAAGGCCAATGTTGAATGACAAGATCAAAGTTAAAATCAGAAAATATCAACCAAATGTGAATAATATCGAAAAGGTGAAGTAAAGATACTTAATTAAAGAAAGAGTTATTGATTAAAAAAGTACGTAACCCCAAACCAGGTTTTGCAATGAAGGAGCTCGGCTACAGAGTGAATAAGATGCACCTACAGAAATGAACCTTAACTGAATAGTTGTTTTTTAAAATGTTGGATAATGATTCAAGAACAGAATTATTTGCAGGAGCGGTGCCCACGGGAGGGAATATTGGACACCATGTGTTCTCTCAAGATAGAACTATGATTTGAAGTGTTTATTTCGTTCTCAGTGTTTATAATAAAAGAAATCCGACAATTCAATAATTCAGTATTATTCTCTTTTCTTGCTTTCTGAGTATGTCTTAATATAACTTCCAATAATCTTCTATATTCAATAAAAAAATAACTATTTAGCTAAGTTACACATTATAAACCTATCTAGATGCGTGTGGATTTTCATGAAGAATGTATTGTTTCTAGATTCGGTATTTTACTTTAAATTATAATATTATTAAATATCTGATTGAGTACACCTTTTCTACTTCCTCTACTCTGTTACCAGCGCTACCTCTATTCTCTGCCGCCCCATAATATTAAAGACCTCCCAACAATTTACAGCATAAATCCGCCTACTCTTCTCCCTCTCAATGAACAAGGGCCCATTCGTTGTTTACGAATCCGATACCTTCGTCGACAACTTCCCCAACAATCCATATTCCCAATACACCTTTTTTGTTGCCAATTGCAAGATAACCTTCCACAAATGGCTGATTACACGTCCAGTAACCATATGGATTGCACCTCGTCTGAAGGGAGTGTTAAAAGTAGTTGGCTCTGAGGTTTCCGACATAGGATACCTCACTATATTCCATCCTCGTACCGTTGAAATCCAATTGAATGGAATCAATCTTGCACGTATCCGGGTACACCAATTGGAATCACTCTTAACTAGCTAATTCATGTTTTTCCAATTTCAATCGAATAGATTCCAAGTAGTCCTTTTCTTCTTCATCCAAGGCCAACCATGGCGGTATCTGGACTGAATCAGAAGTAATACTCACCTTCTGTGGTTCTATCTTCTTCTCCTCAACTACCGCTTTCAGCCAGACTTGGCCGGTTTTCTCCGGCAGCCACCAGTACACGGGATACTTTCTAAAGATATTCCCCGTGATACAGGCCACTGCCACAACTAAAATACTCAGAATAACCTGGACGGGTAAATACCACCACCCCATGGCCCGAATTCGATCGTCAGTGCTGGGAATAAGAGCAGATGCGCCGGCTGGCGGGTGGACACAATTGCACACAGCCATCAAAACACTTGCAATTGCCACCGAAAGGGCAGCCAGCGCCCAATAATGATCTCTACCTCTTTCACTAAGGGTGAAAAGTTTCTCAATTCCAACACCAACAATACTCCCAATCAATTGGCCAAAAATGACATTTCTAGGTTGAGCCAACGGCGCTTGAGAGGCGTTGAAACAAAGAATGGCGGTTGCCCCATAAGAAGCTATAATCATCGGAGCATGGTGCTGGGTAAATGCCGTATGACTGATGCCAATCCCACATAATAGGGCCATCCCACAGAACAGGGCAATAAGTATCTCTAACCAGATGAAATAGTCAGGTTGTGGTTTAACCGGGTGGTTACCAAGAAACCACCGAAGGTATGATGGGAGTTTTCCCGTTTGATTTCGTGGAATGAACCTGTTTAGAGGTTTGTCGATATTCCATTTGAAAACCATGGAGGTGATTAGTGAGCAATTGGTGCAATGAAAGAAAAGAGCAATAGGGTTAGGAAATACAAAAAGTTTATTTAATAGGTAAATATGGTGGTTTATGCGGTCCAATTGGGTTTTTAATAGATGTAAAGGGGATTGTTGCAAAATGGCGCGGCGTTTACTTTGTATACTGTTGTTTTGCGGGGAAGTTTTGGTAGGACGATTGATGCACTGATGTTTGATAATGACAAAGTGGTGGGGCAAAAGTGGGGGTACGGGTAATAAAGTCCATGCTATAAGTATTCTAAACTCCGAAGAATTTATGTTGTATCCTAAGAAGAATTCAACATTATTATGTTTGTCCAATTGCCGTAATTATGTGAAAAGGAGACAGGGATAAAAACAATACTTAAAAAACTAAGTGATCTAGAATATCAAATGTTAACAACATCCAAACAGCTTAATATGTCCATTTATCATATATATCATACTCTAAATATTCAATCCCGACTTCTTCCCTTTGATCACCCCCTTTACACTGCCAGGAACGTACTTTGGAATGAAATCATCCAGATGTAACATTTCAAACAGTTCAGTGGCGTCTCTGCCAGCATAGGTGACAATCAGTTGAGATCCACCAGGGTGTTCACTCAAAAAAGACGTCAAGTCCAACACCACATTCTTCACAATCACCCAGCAGTCTTCCTTGGTATTATGTTTAGCTACCTCTTCCTCGGTGAATTCCTTGGCCGGAATTTCAAAAGTACCCGACTTTTTCGTTTCCGAAACCGGATCGTCTTCCGATTTGACTGCCTTCGATTGAGAGTTTCCTGGCCCTTCTTCCCCAACTTCAATGGTGAGCAGTTTACCATTGGGGTCCAAGTGAAGTCTCACCATATCCAATCTCAACGCCAGCGTACCCTGAGTAAGGTTCTTCATGGTGTAGGCACAGGCTTGGTCAGCAGCCACCCGTCCATAAACGACACACGCTAAAAGAGAAGACCCACCCAACCGGTTATGGCCGTGAACCCCCCCGGCAACTTCCCCAGCAGCATATAAACCGGAAAATGTGTGTCCCAGTTCGTGAACAACTTCAGCAAGGTCGTTGATCTTCACCCCACCCATGGTGAAGTGGAGGACTCTAGTGACAAATGACACATGGTAGTTTGCGTTGACATCCCATTTGACAGGGGTATTGGGGAAGAAACGCTTCCCAAACGGATCTTGGGCAGAACCATCGGCATAGCTGTTATACTTTTGGATTTCTTCACCAAGAACCAGTGGCTCAACACCAATTTCATTGGCCAATTGCGCCCCAGTGACCGTCTTCATAAGGTTCCGTTGCTTGTAATGCTTGACATGAAACTCGAGCTTCTTTTCCATCTCTTCAGTAAGCACAAGACGAATGGGACCATTTCCGGCTTCCATTTCCTTTTCCATTTCCCCCGAAACATAATCTCTCGTGCCCAATTCATCAACAAAACGACGGCCTCTACCGTTAAACATGATCCCACCTTCCCCGCGTAACGCTTCAGCGCCAAGGAATAAAAACCGGGGAACCAGCTTACCTTCAATGGTGTCCTTATCATCCAAATCAATAAGACCAGTGGGGTGGACTTGTACCTTGTCCATATCAATCCCCACCCCCTTATTTTTCATGACAATTTTTTGACCATCGCCAGTAGCATGAACGCCATTAGTGGACGGCAATCCAATGATATCAGGACGGTACTTACGGAGAAGCGAATTCTTGGTAAAGTCGGCCGCATACCCCCCGGTGGCCAAGATCACTGGCCCCGACAAATCATACTTTTCCTTGGTCTGTAAGTTCTTACAACGAACCCCCGTGACGTGGTCATCCCCTTCCAAAATCAAATCAATCACCTGTGTTTGGGTGATGATTGCCACTCGAGAAGGATTGGCCTCTGCCTCTTTTTCTAGAGTTTCAATCAACCGATAGGTAATAGCCATCCCGGGAAACTTGGAATCATGGCCACGATGAGTCCGAGGTTGGGAGTGGCCCCCGAGACGCAGCACTACCGTCAAGTCAAGGTCGAACTCCTCTTGAAGCCAATGGACAGCCAGGGCAGAATTGTAAGTGAGCACCTTAAGAAGAGCAGGATTGGCTCTATCCTTGGCGGTTTTGAACGAATCGTCATAGAATTGCTTTGCCGAGTCTTGGATCTTATATTGGTCCAATTGAGTGTTTGTCCCAGCACCATTGATCCCCAGGGTGGCCTTTCCCGAATTTCCGGAAAGAAACCCTTGCTTGTCAACGAGAATCACGTTGGCGCCTCTTTGGAGGGACTGATGGGCTGCCAGGAGACCTGCAAGCCCACCCCCGACAATAATTATGGCGTTAGAAGGGAGAGTCATCGTTGATAGAGTAACTGGCTAATGTGGGGACAAACTTATAAGTGGGGGTACTCGGTTTTATGCAGGAGAGTCTTCGGTGATAATGCACCATTTGTTAGCGGATATACAATTGGCTAGAAGTGGAACAGATAATTCGAAGCTAGAAAAGTGTGAGGGGTATACAATGAAATAATAGTAAATTGTTGTTTGGACTAAGCGTGTTCTTTTTTTTGATGTTTGAATAGAAATCTCGTCATGTAGGAGCAACAAAAGTTAGTACAATTTTCCCTACATTTCATACATGATCAGGCCATGACTGTGGAGGGTATCGCTTTGAATGTACATTTTAATAACCTTGGCAATTGCTGCTTACAGCTTAAAACAATCCGTAATAATAACTGATTATACTAAATTGTGGCGAAATTATTTATAATTCATCTGTTTTATTTAACCTTCCACAAAAGTTTCCTATGCGTCGATAGCAATTTTCTAAAGCCTACTTTTTTTCATGTGATCGTCAATGTTGCCCGTACAATTCGTGGGCACAAAACCCAATCTCTATAAACTGCACCTCAAGTAGCGCTGAGGTATCGAAATGAATACTGGTATAAGGGGGCTTAGGGAACTAACAAATGTTTAGAGTTGATACTGAATTCCCGATTCAAGCGATTACCATCTCCTTAATAATGCTCCTGGTGTAATTGGTAGATATTTCACGCACTATAATGATAAGAACGTTATCTCCGAGACCATGATTCAAAGTACCAATTCCCTAACTATAATATATCCTTAGTCTACCGATATCTTCCTAATCCCCTCACGTCTGTATCTCTTGTATGTGCCTATCAATTTGTTCGTGGACCGGTGTCTCCCCCACTATAAATTCCCCATATTTCGCACTCCCCCACATTTAATATTCAACAAATGCCCTCGTACGAAGAAGTGGCCGCTCACAATACTAAAGATGATTGCTGGGTAATCATCCATGGAAAGGCGTACGACGTTACTGATTTTTTACAGGAACACCCTGGTGGTCTGGCGATTATTTTAAAGTACGCAGGGAAGGATGCTACCAAGGCATTTGATCCCATTCATCCGGGCGACACTCTTACCAAGTATTTAAAAAAAGATTTACACAAGGGAGAGGTTACCGGCACCCCGGTGGCTGCTCCCAAGCAAAAGCAAAAGCAACAGCAAAATGGGGTGAAATCGCAAGCGCTGAAGTCGTCTGCTGGCAATATTTCAGCAGGCAGTGGAGTAGTTGACGAGTTTGATGTTGAGTATGATGAACAGGATGATCTTGAAGAAACTCCATTTGAATCATCGTTGTCTGGAGGCCAAGAAAATGAAGCAGAAGAAGAAGAACTTGACGAATTTGGTGATCCCATTCTGGAAGAAGAGAAGAAGCGTCGTATAAACGTCAAAAACATGCCTGACATCACCCAGATCTATAATCTTAACGACTTTGAGTATGTTGCTCGTCACACAATGGAGAAAACTGCCTGGGGCTATTACTCGCTGGGGTGTGATGACGAAATCACCCTTCGTGATAACCATCTTTCCTACCAGCGGATTTATTTCCGTCCGAGAATTCTCCGGGACGTTTCCGAGATTGACCTTTCTTGGGAGATGAACGGCACCAAGGTGGACTCTCCGTTTTACGTTACTGCTACTGCTCTTGGGAAGCTTGGTCACCCCGACGGGGAAAAGGTGCTTACTCGGCTGGCCCATAAGCAAAAGGTGATACAAATGATTCCCACTTTGGCCCTGTGTCTGTTTGATGAAATTGTGGATGAAAAGGCCGAGGGCCAAACCCAGTGGCTTCAGTTGTACGTGAACGAGGACCGGGAGATTTGTAAGCTGATCATCGAACACGCAGAAAACCGTGGTGTCAAGGGATTGTTTATTACGGTGGATGCTCCCCAACTTGGTCGCCGGGAAAAAGATATGCGGCTGAAGAATATTGAAGATATCTCCCACGTTCAAGGCGACGACGAAGCCGACCGGTCCCAAGGTGCTGCGAGGGCTATTTCCTCATTCATCGATACCTCTCTCTGTTGGAAAGATATTCCTTGGTTTACCCTGGTGACTAAAATGCCCATTTATCTTAAGGGGGTCCAATGCGTTGAGGACGCGTTGATGGCTTTGGACTCCGGCGTCCGGGGGATTGTCATTTCCAACCATGGTGGTCGGCAATTGGAATTTGCCCCTCCTCCTATCGTGGTACTTGCGGAATTGATGCCCATTCTTAAGGAACGCGGGGTGACCAAGGACAAGTTTGAGGTTTACATTGATGGTGGGGTGAGACGTGCCGGTGACATTCTCAAGGCTATTTGCTTGGGTGCGGCCGGGGTGGGTATCGGCCGGCCATTTTTGTATGCCATGTCGACGTATGGCGATGAAGGGGTGGTGAAGGCGATGCAAATTCTTAAAGACGAGATGATTATGAACATGCGGTTGTTGGGGGTGACCAGATTGGATCAATTGGATGAACTGTATGTTGACTTGCGGTATTTCAACCGGCATGTACCTGAGGACAAGTTGTTTGGTAGGGTGTATGAACCGTTGAAGCCGCCCCCTTTTAAGAGTAATCTTTAGATGGTTACAGTAGAATGAAATAGATATTTTGAAATATTTCACTAGAGGTTCTATCTCCTGTATTCATTATTCTAATTATAATGGTAGAACGTTGATCATCAGTAATGTAAGCGTATAAAAAAGTGTATTGTTTTTGATATTTCTATAGTTTTTTACTGCTTGTGTTTGAAATGTAAAATTCTCAAATTTAACAAAAGTTTTGAGTATTTGAATAATTATAACAGGTTGGTGTGTAATATGAAAACGTATTCGGTTTTTTTGGGATCAGCGATGTTAGCAACATTCCAGCGGCAGTGTCCACGTGAAGAAGATTAGTTTGTTGACTTGAATAATGGTAAATGTCGAGAGTCAAAAATCAGCAATTTCTTCGATATGTTGGTGGATGGTGAATTATAATGTTCAAGAAAACATCAATCAAGATAACACCATAAGAGGATTGAACCCAATATATCTATTTTCGACTTTGAATAAACAATAGTTTGTGATGTTACCTATATAATTCAATAGCAAACTCACCAACAACAATAACAAATTCAATTATACTCCCAAAAAGTCAACGCAATTCTATTAAGGTGAATAGTTAACAAGAGAAAATAGGTACCCATTTTTCATACTATTTCAACTTCTTAATCAAAGTTCATAAGATCACTATTAAAATTCAATCGCATACCTTGCTAACAAATTGATTGTACTCCAAACAGTCGTTACTTGCCAAAGAATAATAGATAGCCTTATATTCCCCAACCTCAAATTATACCAAATTATTTATTATTCGTTGCTTATTCATATCGTATGCTCATAATCACTCAGTGTAGCCAACCGCAGTTGCCAACAATACCATTTTCGGCAAATTCCCAGCAGGGAATGGTAGCAACACTTTCAATCGGTTATCCTCAACCTTAGACACATATATGTACCCCTTGACACTAGTATTCAACACCTGTTTTGGCTGGAAACTCAACAGCTGAAGATGTGTGAATGCCACCAAGGTGTTTTCCATTTTGGAAAACTCCTGCAGTTCCAATTTGGTATAATACTTTTCCAAACCATCTCCATTAGCTTGTTCGTCGTTGTTGTAGTCATCGCCCGAAGGTAAAAATGCCAACAGCGATGACATGTCATTCTTTTCAACCCCCTTATACACTACAAGCCCTGCCCCCTCGATTTCCGTTTTAAATGGTTGTAAATGGGCCCTGAAGTTGCCATTGAAATATTCACGAATCAGCTCTTCCTGACTTTTCCGAACGTACTGTTCATCCACATCAACACACCCAGGACTAGGGTTGAGCTTCAACACCGTCAACTGCTTGTGTTTGAGCTTAGTCTTCAAGTCAATGTAAAGCCGTTCATTCCCAACAATCACCACGTGGTCGACCTCATAATCACTAATGATATTTTCAATGACGCCAAAATTCTTAGCAAGATTGTTGGTGCCAAGGGATCCGGGAGTGTCTATAACAACCCCCCCAGACCCCACCAGGGGATTCTGATCGAGCCGCAGCATCACCGCCACCCCCAACTTTGAGATTTGGTAATTGTACAATTCGGGGTTTTCATCAATGGTGAAAAAGCCAAAATTCTTAACAAGAGGTTGTTTGGGGTTGTGTGGGAGCGATCCCAGGGTAGGCGAGAACCCCCATCCACCAGCAGCCTCCACATCCAACCGATCGTTTATCACGGTTGCAGTTAACGACCCAGGTACTGAAAATACCCCATCTCGGGGACAAAGGTTGGCAAGAACAGGGGTCAGGCCCATTTTAACAGCGTAGGACACCAATGTCTTGGCAATGGTAGTTTTCCCACTTGCATTAGGCCCAATGATTAACACCCGAGGCCCCCGTTCCTGTCGCTTAGTTTCAAGGTAAAGACTAAGGTTTACTAGCTGGTCAACGGTCAGTTCATTAGAAAGATACTCCACCACTTGGTTATCGTCAGTTGTGAGCCGGTACTGTTCAGTAGCAGCGGTAATGGTATATTCCAATGAGACGGGACCCAATGGAGTAAAAATGGCATACTTGACTCCGGAAAATTTGAGTGGAACCCCTATTGGTAGTTCTGTGCCAAATATTTCCGCCACCCCGTCGGAAATGGTTACGGTCATCTCACGGGAAAATGGAATTTCAAGCCGCCACTCGTAACGGGCAGGGATGATGATTTTGGTGGTTGCGGTGGTGCCATCATTGGATGGACCATTGATTCCAGGAATGGACATGGTGAGTTGGGTGGTGGGATTGGTGGGTGTGGTAGGTGAGTGAAAGTGAGGACTGAAAAATGAGGGTGGATGTGAAATGGAAATAGTCAGGTTGGATGGAAGGAGGTATAAGGGGGAGAGAAAGAGAAAATGGAAAGGGTGTGTTGCATTTTTGTTTGGATACTGATCCATTTTTGATTTGCGTATGCGTTATCGTCATGGTGGAAGAACCACTATATTAGGATGGTGGTACGAAGTGGCCAATTCTGGTGAGTAGGACATTTACTTGTTAGAAATGATGGGCTATTTTTGTAAGCGGTACTTTGGTCAGTTTTTCATGGCGTAATAGGTCTTGTTCATGTTTCTAGAGAGAATTTGTCCCTTTATATATTAGAAATGTGTGAACCTCGTAGGTGTCCCAATTAGGAAAGATATATTTGCCCCTACTATTTATAATCAAACTTGTGTTTAATGAGGACATTATTGTAATTGTTCACTTGTGTTGTGCAAAAAATGAGTGTCAAACAATTCGTAGCACAGTACTCAACTGGTCCCAATGAAATTCTCCAGATTAATACGAGGTATAGTAATTTTTATGAAATATCTCCATATTTGCTTAATATTTAAACTTATGATTATTATAGTAGTCATTAAAATAATAAGCATATTTGCTTGTTACGTTTCGAATTAACGTACAATGGTTTTGTGCAACTTATTACCCAGTGGCTACGCAATTGACTAGCTCATGTGTCCTTTCTCTTAATCATCACACGACCTTCCTAAATCGCCCAACTTCAAATGCAACGAAACTTAAACCATCTTCAATGAAATAGTTAGGGGTAGACTCGCCATCTCCGCCTCGATTCCCATATTAGGAAATCAAATTGCCAAACCAATCTCCCTCTGCATTAATATCTAGCAGCAAACGATAAACATAATAAATGAAACCAGTGTCGCGGAAAAATGTCGAAAACAATATGATACGTTAAACCGTCATTCTTAATGTAAATTAACTGTATGTCCATGTTATCACCTCAGCCCCTCGGAGGACATATCATTCTATAATTATTGCTTCTTCAACAACACAAAAAACCGCACCACACCAAACACACTCAATACATAGTACACCACGTTTGCGTATAACGGCCCATCGATTCCTGCCGGAGGAAATTGGAGCAAATTGCACATGAAATGCAACGCCACCGTTGTCCACACGTTATGATTGTATTTGCGGAACATGTAGGTGGCCAACAAACCAAACACAGTGGTATAGGCCAATTGAAACAGCGTCTGAAAGATGACAATCAGCCATGGCATTTTAGGGTTGGCGCGCTTCATCTCTAGGCCGTGGTGGACGTGTGCCAACCCAAACAAGAGGGGGCTGGCATAAATCAACACCGGCAGCGATTGGGCAAGGTAGGTCAACACCACCAGCCGGTAGACAAACTCCTCGGTAGCCGGAGCAAACACATGGTCCCGGTATCCCTGAAGAGTGAAGAAATTGATATAAATGTCGTCGATGAACGTGGCCATGTCACAGCGGGAATGGTAGAAATAGGCATAGATGGTCCCCAAATATAATGCCCCGATGGTCCGAATCGCAGATACCACCTGGACAACGTCTGTCCATAGGGAGTGGTTCTGGGTGAACCCGGGGAGTATCCCCAACAGGCGAATGGCACCAGCTAATGTCATTGGCACCGTCATAGGTGTGAACAATAACCAGAACAAGCACACCATGGAGATGCGCTTCAACCGATTGGCAATCACCCGAGGATCATTACGATCTCGCCGAATGATTTCGGGTCGCCGCCCATAATATATTGCCCCAACATAGGACGTGCCAGCGATTACCGCCAATATCTTTTCCAACATTAGGGGAGGTGGAGCGTCGTGTCGCGAACGAACAAACGACGAGGAATAACCGTGCGAAAGACAAAAGGGCCAGCCCGGGACGGAGCGGATAAATAGGGTGATGGGCACCGAGGATAGGAAAGTGGGTGAAAATTGCCCTGGTTGATTACCATTCCCCGGTTGATTATCATTCCCCGGTTGATTTTCATTCCCCGGTTGATTACCGCCCCCGGTTCATTACTGTCCCCCAGTTCCTTATTGGTGGCAACCGCCACTACCCATAATTGACCCCGCCAACACGTGATGCTTTGAAAGCGTAGATCTTCTAATCATGTTAATGTACCCCTATCACTACCTGCACATTATCGGCTTCACCGTTGTTTTGTGTCCTCTAGCTAACCTAGGCACAACAACTGGTGCCGAAATTCGATGCATAAACGAGACGGAGGTAATGGAATTGCCTTGGAAATTGGTTTCAAAGTGGTTTTGAGTTTTGCTGCGGTGATGTTGTTGATGATATGCATAATCTCATCTTGCTATAAATGTTCGTTACTGCCTAGTTTAGTCACTAGAATTTTTCGGTTGCACTTTTTTTCCATGATGCACGTTCCTCTAATCGTAGTGGCGCGCGCTTAACTAAGCAATTCGGAATTAGTGACAACGCACGCCTGCCGCCATCAAACCTTAGTTAGCTTGAAATGAAACCGCTCTGGTTATCTAGTTTTAGTGCAGTGGTACATATGCATATGAATGCTTTTCATTTACGATTCGACCGTCATCCCTAACAAAAGTAACTTTTTTTACCCCTGGTTGTTTCCGCCATACTATTACATGACTTGTGTTAGTCACTCATAATTTCTTAGCTAATCGCCAGCGTTTTCTTAGCTAATCGCGCTGTGTAAAACCTTTGCCGTGCGTACGGCTCTATATAGGTGAGAAGTATGCCAGATATTGAATATCATGGACGTTGATCTACTAGAACTAGGTGCTAAACAAGACGACTATGCTCCTCAGAAACGGGCGTTTCTGTGGTTGCTCCCCAAGCGAGAAGTCCCCATTCCGACCCAAGATGAGCGAAAACCGTTCCCCTACAAAAAGGCAAACGTTCTTCTGAAGATCTTTTATACATGGATGATCCCCCTTTTTACTGTTGGGTACCGCCGTACCGTTACATCCAACGATTTGTACCTATTGACTGATGATTTTACCGTGGAACTGTACAATTCGAGGTTCAATCTGTTTTGGAGCGAGTTGGTGCCGCAATTTCAAGAGAAGTGGAAACAAAAGAATCCCGATAAGGATGATGGCGAATTCGTATTGTCCAGTTGGCAGTTGATGTGGATTTTGATCAAGACATTCAAACGCGATCTCATTTGTTCCCAGGTATTTATTTGCATCTCATTTAGTGCCATGTCGGTGCTGCCGGTTGTGTCGAAGTATATGATTAACTTTGTTGGTAAGCGGAGTTATGGTTTAGAAACCGGTTACGGCAAAGGCGTGGGTTATGCCATTGCTCAATGGGCTCTTTTGGTGATTATTGGGATCTTGTTCAATCAGTACTTTTTTCGATCGGTGATGGTTGGTACCAAGATTAAGCTGGTGCTTACTAAACAGATATTGGACAAGCTGATGCGGTTATCCCCGAAGCTGAAGCACAAATTTGACGATGCCAAGATCACCTCATTTATACTGACTGATTTATCCCGGATTGAATTTGGACTTATGTTTGTACCCATGTTACCGTCAATGCCAATTCCCATTGCTGTACTGATTGTTATTCTTGTTGTTAACATTGGCGTTTCTGCAGTGATTGGCATCATTATCTTTTTGGTGTTTTTGATGTCTATGGGGTTACCGATGAAGAACCTTGTTACATATAGAAATGCCGGGCTGAAGGTCACTGACCAGCGGGTGCTGATGACTCGCCAAGTACTTCACAATTTGAAAATGATCAAGTTTTACTCGTGGGAAAATCTGTTTATCAAAAAATTGCGGGGAATCCGGGACGGAGAGGTCCACTATGTGATGAAGATTCAAACGCTTAGAAGTTTAATCACGGGGGTGGCGTTGACACTCCCTGGGACCATCCTGATGATTGCGTTTTTGATTTTGTACGGGTTGGAGGGAAAAACCCGGAATCCAGCGCTGATGTTCTCTTCGTTGCTGTCATTTGAAATTATCACGTTATTTGTGTTTTTCATTCCCATGATTTTGTCTTCATTTGCTGACATCTTGGCCGGGTTGACCCGGATCGGTTCTATGCTCTCTCTGGACGAGTTTGTGCCCTATCCCGGCTACATTACTACCGCTGATGTGGCAAACAACACCGCTATATCGGTGATGGATGGGCTGTTTGAATGGGAAGAATTTGACGATGAAGTTGAAGATAACGATGAAGATAAGAAAACGGATGACAAAAAGGGAAAGAAAAAGTGGTTTGGCAAAAAGAAAAAGAAATCGCCATCCCCTGAAACTCCAGTTCTGGAAAAAAAGACCAAGACAGGTGGCAATTTCCCTGGTCTCAACAATATCAACCTTGAAATTGAAAGGAACGAGTTTGTAATTGTCACTGGGGTGATTGGTCTGGGGAAAACACTGTTGCTCAATGCCATTTCTGGGTTTATGACTGAAACGGCGGGGTCAGTCACTGTTAATGGCGACCTCTTGTTCAGTGGTGATCCCTGGGTGCAAAATACCACCATCCGTGACAACATCACCTTTGGCCTGCCGTTCGACAGAAAATGGTACGAAGCAGTGATTGCCGCCTGTTCTCTTGGAAGCGACTTAGATGTGTTACCTGGTGGCGATATGACAGAAGTAGGCGAGCGAGGCATTACTCTTTCTGGTGGCCAAAAGGCTCGTCTCAATTTGGCTCGGGCAGTGTATGCCAATAAGGATATCATTGTTATGGACGACGTGTTGCTGGCAGTGGATGCTAGAGTTGGTAAACACATGGTTTCCGAGTGTTTTCTTGGGCTTTTAAAGGATAAAACCCGGATTCTCGCTACCCACCAATTGGCCCTTATTAGTGCTGCTACCAAAGTGATCTTTGTAAGAGGAGATGGTCTGATTGACGTGGGGTCTGTGGATGAACTCAGTCTGCGGAATCCCCAATTTGAAAAATTGTTGACCCACGTTAAAAGCTTCGATGATGATGATGATGAAATTGAAGAAAAGGTCATTATTTCCAAAGACCTGGTGGTCGAGCGGGTGGAACTGATTCTGGACGAAGAAGAACACCACTATGAAGCCGACAACGCCAAGAACGCTGCCCTGGGTAAGATCATTGAAAAGGAAGAAGTGGCCGTCAACCAAATCGGGTTGGAAGTGTGGATTCAATACATCAAACACGGGGCAGGAAAGCTTACATGGATTGGATGGTTGATTCTATTTGTGATTCTGTTGACTCTCTGTACGTTTTGTGAGTTATTCACAAACACGTGGTTGTCATTCTGGGTGTCACAGAAATGGCCTGATCGTCTGGATGGGTTCTACATTGGTCTCTACGTTATGTTCAACATGATGTGGGTGATTTTGATGCTTATTACTCTCAATCTTCTTGTCCGGATGATGATCACCGCGCTGAAACAGTTACACGTCAAGGCAATTGACCGGATTCTTCACACCCCTATGCGGTACTTGGATGTGACGCCTATGGGACGAGTGCTTAACAGATTTACCAAGGACACTGACGCTCTTGACAATGAAATTCTGGAAAACTCGCGGCAATTATTTCTTGCGTTTGCTAGAATGATTGGTATTCTCATTCTCTGTATTATATACATCCCTTGGGTGGCACTTGTGATTCCTGCAGTGTTTATCGTGTTGTTTGTGGTTGCCAATTTTTACCTTTCGTCGGCCCGTGAAATTAAACGGTTGGAAGCGTTGCATCGGTCGTTTGTGCTTAACAATTTCAATGAATCGCTCGGTGGTGCTGCCACGATTAAGCTGTACCACCAACAGAGCCGGTTTATGCATCGGAACGACGTGTTGGTAAACCACATGAATGAAGCGACCTTTCTTGTTAATGCGGGCCAACGGTGGTTCGAAATCTCCTTAGATACCTTTGGCTCGTTTATCCTGTTGTTGGTACTGTTGCTCTGTGTGTGTGGGGTGTTTAAGCTTAGTGCTGCCCTGGTGGGGTTATTGCTCACCTATGTGGTCAATATGGCTCGGTTGCTTCTGGATGTCACCCGGATGTATGCCCAAGTGGAAGTGGAAATGAATTCAGCCGAACGGATTGAATACTATGCGCTTAACTTGGACCAGGAAGCGCCCCCGTCGTTACCCACAGACCCTTCGCCTCACGAATGGCCTCTGCAAGGGGCGATTAAGTTTGACCAAGTGTGCATGCGTTATAGACCCAATTTGCCGTTAGTTTTGGATGATCTTTCCTTTTCAATTGCCCCTGGTGAAAAGGTGGGGATTTGTGGGCGTACCGGTGCTGGGAAGTCGCTGATCATGACGGCGTTGTATCGGATTGTTGAGTTGACTTCTGGTAAGATCACCATTGATGATGTAGACATTTCCAAATTGGGTCTCCACACTCTCCGGTCTCAGCTTCTGATTATTCCCCAGGACCCGGTGTTATTTAACGGGACAATTCGCCTGAATTTGGACCCGTTTGGTGAAGCTACTGACGACCAATTGTGGAGTGCTCTTCGTCGTGCCCATGTCATTTCTGCTGATGATTTGGATAAGATTTTAAATGTGTCTGATGTCGAAGCAAAGGGCGAAATTGCTAGTGTGGAAAGTGAGGAATCTCAACTCCACAAGTTCCATTTGGATCAAGTGGTGGAAGATAACGGGGTCAACTTTTCCCTTGGGGAACGTCAATTGTTGGCGTTTGCTAGAGCGCTTATTCGGAATACCAAGATTCTTATAATGGATGAAGCCACTTCGCTGGTGGATTATGAGACTGATTATCGCATCCAACAAACTATTAAAGAAGAGTTTGCTGATTGTGCCATTTTGTGTATTGCCCATCGGTTGAAGACCATCATTACTTATGACCGGATTATGGTTCTTGATCGGGGTCATTTGGCTGAATTTGATACACCTTTTGCCTTGTTTGAACACAATGGCATTTTCAGACAAATGTGTGATAAGGCTAACATTGGTGCGGATGACTTTCATGAATAGAAGAGTTATAAGATAATAAGAAAAAGAAAGAAAGGTGTTCTTTTCTGGTGTTAGAAATCAAACAGATTCAACAGTCCGATTAAGACAAAAAAAGACAAATAGATTGGTTATTTCCATTCCATCTATCGAAGCTGTCGAAGTCCAATACCTATCTTGATTAGTAATTACTTGTCTTTCTGTACTATTATGAACACTGAGTTGCTTCTGCATTTTGTACACAACTCAAGGTTAGATGCACCAATTTCCCAGGATGTGATTAAAAGAAATCAGGACCCTTATGTACCAACAATTGTCACTGGCCTGCAGCTTTTAGTTTTGAGCTTTATTCGTTGATTTCAACGATCTGCTAATCAATAATTTATGAATCCAAGGTCCTTCTATTTTCATGCTTCATGTAATTTATATGCACGTAGGTATCCTGCAGGATAAATATATGATTCGCGTCTTGTTTGGATATGCAGCCCTTTAATACCACGAGTGTTAATCACTAGCCTGTATTATCACTGCTGTAGGTAACAACAACTGGGAGTGCCAATGGCGGTAGAGTTAGTGGTCATCCAAGATGCTGCAATTTACCGTAGACGAAAATTGCCTTGTAATTGCCAATGCTGCTCGTTTAGAAATTTTAATGTTTGTACCTCCATCTCTTGATGTCATTATTTCTAGTAAAGCATTCGATGAATGGGAGGCCCCTTTTCCACTCATGAATAGCCATTTTCACTAGGAGGGAAATCCCCAAAAGGAATAAAATTTATCCTTAGACGATATCCCAACAGTGAAAAAAGGGAAATTCCATTCCTTCTTCAAGATGATGCAGCTTCTACAAGCTGATACCAAAGTGTTGACCTCTGCTATGACCGACTGTTCAATTACGACTCTGAACAAGATGCTAATGCGAAGGAATACCGGTCTCTATGGATACAATCGTACACCTATGTTCCCTTCACCTGAATACGTAAAATTCAGGTGCACTGATGTACTTTTTGAATGGTTAAATTGGAGACTTAATATTAAATTCGAGGCGGATTTATCTTGACTATGAACTACACGAAACAAATGGACGTGCTCAGCTTCCCTCGTGTATCACGGCAGAAAACAGTTAAGAGTAAAGGTCAGCGTGACATCAAGGTTTGACAGCCACCAGGATTGTGAAAGTGGAAGTAGGGATGAAAGGTGAAAGAAAGTGAAACAAAGAAATCAAAGCTCCACGTTGATGGGAGTGAAGTTGGAAGTGAACGGCAATGTAGATTTGGGGATTTCAAAGGATAAAACAAAAATAGGAAACAGAGTAATGGACGGAAGATGGTGGTCATTTTAACCGTAGATATATATTTCTGAGCCAGCTCCAACCCGCCAGGCCTCTGACAGACCTGACCTCATGTGTGGTTAAACATTCTTTACGGTACCTCCATTTAGTTACTCTATAAAAATCAGGTTATGAATAGGTTTGTATACATATCAGCAGTTGAATTGGGTATAATATCAACCAAGCATGATACTGGCCAATTCATGAGTCTACAGGTTTTACTAGGATCAATTGGATGTTATTAAATTTGTGCCTTCTGCCAAAGTCAACAAGTCTTTACAAAAATCTACTTCAGCAAGGAAAGTGATATCTTTTCTGTTGAATTTGTCGTCAACGCCTTTCAATAGTCGATGTTTACAACCCTTTTCTGTTGAACTCCCAACAGGAGAATACATAGCACTATCAAAAATATTCAACAGGCCGTTGGGTGCTCAAATGTATCATTTTGCATAAAAAGTCATTTAGCATGAAATAAATATTTCCGGAATAGCTTTTCAAATTAACCTGCTCCTACACTTTTTACAATATCAAAGTGAAAACACAAGCTACTTGAGACGACTTGTTGAGCACCCCATATTTATTCTGGTATCCAATTCGTCTGAGTCGTCTATATAGATTATTAATTATCTTTTCTGCCCCGCAATCATAACTGATATCGTAGGTTATGCCATCCTTTATCAAATTGTTAGACACTAGTAAACAGTAATTTTCACCAGAGCCTTATGGCGAATGAATAAATAAGTTTGTATTGTTTTGTACTCCAGATTTGCCAGCCAATCAAATCACCAACGTCACCTGATGTCAGAGTCAGAGATGAAATGTAAATACTGCAGTCGCCGTCTTCAACCCAGTCATGTACCAGCTCGTATATTCAAATGTTACCAATAACCCAATTGACCAATAACGTACACCCCCATTCCAATGGCAGCAGTCCCTTTCGCCCAAAATGTGAATTGACGGTTCCTGTGGTTTGGATGGGTAAATAGTGGTGCTTTTTCCGAAACTAAACGTGTGGTGGTTGACGAAGAAGTATCCTCAGCCTCCACTGATTTCCTTTGGTTCTTTGGAGGTCTCATACACATGGGATATTGAGTGGCAAGGAAGTGAAGGAGTGAGAAATGAGAGTTGGGGTGACAACAAAAGAACGTTAATAGTATCAGAGGTTGATGGTTTCCAAAAGAAATGGTTTATAATCACACCCAATAAAATAGGACCTCTTCCATTCACATCTAAGAAACTTTTCCAATTAACCCAACCGTCTCACTCGTCTTCTCGCACATCTAGCATGCCTGATTGCACTGATCCTCAGAGGATCCGGGAATTCCTCCAGCTACTGCGCCATCGAATCGATGACAACATTGCTGCCAACATCAACGACTCTCCTGATTGCCTTGCCTACTTTAAAGCCACCGTCCATCCTGAATGGCAAAAGCGTCGCAATGTTCTTGACCATTGTAGCCAATACGAACACCAACTTCGAGCAGAGGCGGAAAAGAACGCCCTCCCCAACACCTCAGTTAGTGAAGAGGACCTTAGACAAAACCCCTATGCATTAAGAAACGTGGTGGCGCAGATTGATCGCCAGTTTGCCACCTGTGATGCCATGAGACTGTGGGTATCTACAGAGCAAGGGGTGGAGCTGATTGTCCAAGACCAGACGATTAACGTTTTCCGGAAAAAGTGTGGGTATTTTGATTACCCGGTGGTGCTGCTGCTGGCGCCACAATAGTGTATATAGATAATGATGATGACTTTACTCTTAATGATGAAATTAATTATGAATGATAGTGCTTATGCTATTTATGGGCAGCCGCCGCCGCCGCCGCCGCCCCTGCCGCCCCCGCCGCCACTCCGTTTGACGGGGAAGGCGTAGATCTCACCGGCGGTCTAGGCGCAGGAGGCGGTTTGGTCTTTGTTTTTGTTTTTTTCCGTTTACCAAACACCCCGCGTTTCTTCAGAGATTGACTCAGTGGCGACGACGGCCCCGCGGTTGATAAAGGCGACTTGAGGGGAGGAGTGATGGGACGACCGCCACTCATCCCCGCTTTTCTCGCCTGGTTCAGAGTCAGCGCCAGTGTATCGCGAGCCACCATCTCTTTGGCCATGAGTAAACACTCGATCCACGAAAATTTCTTACCAATCACCACCCTCTTGCCGCCGTCCACCACCTTTACTGGCTGCGAAGACATCAGTAACAGTTGGAGCTTATTAGCCACGGTTTCCCGTTGCAAAAATACAAGATCGCCCCCTTCTTTAATGAGTTCAAGAATAAGGAAGCCTTCTCCAAGCAGGTCGTCATCTTCGGCCACGGGCTCAAAATCGTAATCGTACATCGAGTAGTCGGCCCCCAGGTTCGCCTTGAGGTCCACAAGAATGACGTTAAGCTTGGCATCAATGAAAAACACCCGCGCTCTATCGGAGACGATGCCCACCACCGGGATTTGTGTTTTCACCAAAAGTTTCTCGTATTTGCCGACGAGCTTATCGATGGTGACGTCATCCAAATCGACATTGGGGTCTCTCTGGATCACCTTGTTGTCGAGATGAGATTTGTAGATAGTGTCTAGTTTAAGGATGTGTTCCCCGGGGTCAAGAAGACCCTGGACCTCCTCGTAGGTGATGGTCAGAATGGGTGGCGATTTCGGTTTCAGCGCCACTTTCTTATTTGGTTGGCTCACCGGCGCCTTTGTAGAAGGTGGCGGAGTGGCAGTGGCATTGGGTTGTCCCAGTTGCTGGCTGGAGGGCTTGGATGCTTCTGCCGCGGCAAGTGCTGCCGGGGAAGGGGCAATTTTTGTTGTGTTTTGGTTCAATGGAGGAGGGATTTTTGTGGTAGATTGAGAGTGGTGCGGATTGGGGCGGTGAGACACGAACGGTTTTGGCGCATATCCTTGAGGCTGGGACGGTATTTTAAACGGGGGAGGAGGGCCACCTGCCTGAGGCGACGGCATCATATACCGATTGGGAGGGGGCATGGGGCCGCCAAACCGGGGCTGCTGTTGGTGTTGTCCACTCCCAGAATATTGTCTTGCCCGTATTCCCTGCTGTTGTCCAGCAATGGCCGCTGCCATTGATGCCGTAGGAGGCTGTTGCACCTGCTGGGGCGATTGTTGGGTCGATGGGTGTTGTGAAGACGCCATGGCTGCAGCCTGGGGCAACAGCATGGGCGCCATCTGTGGAGGGAGCGCCATTTGCGGCGGGGGCGCCATTTGCGGCTGGGGTTGTTGTTGAGATTGTTGTTGTTGTTGTTGTTGTTGTTGAGGCAGGGTATGGGGAATCTTGAGATATGGCCGTTGTTGTTGTTGCCACTTCTTCCCCACCTGGGGAACGTAAATGTCACTTTGTTTGATTTGACTGTGAAGGGCATGATACGAACTCAGTTTGTTAACATTTCGCCCCGTTTTGATTGTAGGCACGTACGGCAGGGTGGGGTGGGTGGCGTAACTTTCAAACCGCGGCACCTTGCGCCCCCAAATATAATTGGGTTCCCATTTCACATCCCCAAACCACAGAGCAGCCTCGATTTGATCGATGGTGAAGCGGGTGGTAATGTCACCAACAAGAATATTGTCAATAAGCATCTGCACATCTTGCGGTGGTTGGACGGTGTATGTGTAGTCGCAGGCAATGATTTTTTCAAACGTCAAATATTCGGTATCGGCCTTGAATGCGGGAGTGCCACAGAAAAATTGGTATAGGATACAACCAATGGCCCACACGTCACTCTCGAACCCACACTCGTTCGCCTTTAAGAGCTCGGGGGCAACATACTCTGCGGTGCCGACAAACGACCCTCGGCGGTTTCTAGGGGAATTGGGAGGCTGTGGCATCAACACCGAATCGTAGTTTGTGTCGTCGTCGTCACTTCCTTCGCCTTCTACCAACTTTGCAGCGCCAAAATCGGTGATTTTGAGATTGAAATCCGCACCCACCAAAATGTTTTCTGGCTTGAGATCACGATGGATCACGCCCTTGGAATGGATAAACTTGACGGCATCGATGATCTGACACATATAAAACTTCAGCAATGGCTCCAGCAACGACCCCAACTTGCGAATGATCAGTAACAACTCGCCATATTCGGCAAAATCAAGCACGAAAAACAACAGCAGGTCGTCCTGGAAGGTGTAGAATAACTGAACTATGCCAGGGTGTTGCTGTCCCAATCTATGCAACGTTGTTTTCTCAATGTTGACATATTTGATCTTGTCTTCTTTGACAATGTGGCGCTTCAGCAAGATTTTGATGGCGTAGGTTTTCTTCAGGTGGATGTCCACCGCCAGATATACCGTCAGGTACAGCCCTTCTCCAATACGGGCGCCAAACTGGTAGTCTTTGGCCAGGCGCTTGCGAGGAGCGTCCATGGTGGTTAAGTGGTAGTGGTGTGCGAAAACAGCAACGCGATCAAATGTACAATTACAGCGGCCTAACACAGTACAGTAACAAAAAGCGCATAGGGATAGAGAATAGGGAGAGGGACAGGGAGGGAGGCTGTGTATTATATGATAAAAATAAGGGAATATAGGGGAATGTAGGATAAAGGGCCTAGCTGGTCATCTATAACAATAACAAGTGTTCTCTTGAGTTTTCCCCCATTTAACCACATGGCACTTTGGCGCTCCCCGGTATAAAAATAGATAAGATTAAAAGGAAAAAGGGGGTGGGGGGGAATTTATTTTTTTATCAATTCAAGCCACCCCTTTTTGTCCACCCGTTTCTGCACCTTTGCTTATGGCCTTCAGATCTAGTTTCTGCCAATGGCCTTGGATGCTGGTGCCGCGCCTAATCGAGGGTGACGCGTTGGGTAACGTCATATCATCGGGTGCCCATGCAGGTGAAGTGAATCGGCCGATTCGGTAAGTTAAAATCATTGGATTGACTAATAGGGTGAAATGGGTAAATTATCGTACAAATTGGGTAGATGAACAAATGGGGGAAGGTGAGAGGACGAGATAGAATGGGGAAGAATCGGGACACATAATGGCAGGGGTGGCTAGCAATAGGATGGCTTTGATGGATAATATATGGGGAAGAAGAACAATGCCAACATGCTAAGCCATGATTTACAAGTGGAAAACTCCGAAACTGACGAAAAAAGGATGAAATATGGATTGAAATGACATTTGGATAGCAAATGTGTCTTTTTTGTAGAATTACCCTGGTGTTTATATTGTCGGTGGCCTAATATGCGGCCTAATATGCCTAAAAGATCTCTTTGCACAGAATCAAAACTTTTGTGCTTCATTCGCACAATTGCTAAGAGTGGACTGTGCCAGCTCTAATTTATTACCTGGAGAGGTAAGCCGCTTTCATATATAAATAGCCTGCCTCATGATGAACAATCACCTTTTCATTATGAATATCACGATTAATTATGAATCATTACCTTTTATGAATCATTACCTTTTATGAATCATTACCTTTTATGAATCATTACCTCTTCATTACCTCTTTATCTATCATTACCTCCTTTTCTAAATATCACACCTTCACTAAACTACCGCGTTAATTTATGAATAATCAGCCGCTTTTGCTTAGGCATCCCCGGCCGAACCAACGGAGGAGCATACCCGGGGGCGGGTTCCCCCTCACTCCCATCCATTTCCAACGCTTCTAGATACGTCGGTACCTCATTGGGCGTTTTATTTCCTTTTGATATCGTAGGTGGCACATCAAAATAGCCTCCAACACCCCCCGCCACCAGCGTCTCGGGCAGTGTGGCCACACATGCATCTTCGTAGTGGCGATGGTATTGCGGAGGAGGCAGCGTAAACAGTGGCTGTTCTGCCTGGGGGCTCCGCCGGGGAAACAACGTAGTTTCGCGTCCCAGCCATTCCGGTCTCCATTTGGACCCTTCGTTGATGGTGTAAATAGGCGCCACCACCGGATTGGACTGGGAAATATACACCCAAATAGGGAGGGTAGCACGTAGCTCACTTAGATGCCCTTCTTGGTTGATAAGGATCACCTTGAGTACAAGTCGGTGCCGAACCCGGATGAGACCTTTGGCCACGTCACACAGGGAACTGATTTCGCTAAGGTTTATCGGAAGCATCACCCTCAGTTTCACCCTGAAAGGCTCCCCTATTTCTCCAGTAATCGGCGTTTCTACAGGAATGTTGGTTTCGTTGTCGCGGGTAAATTCCAACGTCTGTTTCCCCACCGCTGAGTAGATGGTCTGATTTAACCAAGGATGCGACTTGATCTGGATGTGGGAGTGCTGGAGAATATGGGCTTTAATCATATGGAGATCTACCAACTTGGTTAGGGGGACAAACGTCAATTCCACGGGTATGGCGCCACCAATGGCCACCCCCCGAGACGGGAGCTTGACGTTATACCACATTTTCCCTGGCCAATGGTTATCGGCATCTATCGAGTCCACCAATTGCATGGAATTGGGGTGGAGGGTTCGACAGATGCGGAAATGGCGACACTTCCATATGTCGCGTTCGAGGATCCCTGGCCGTTCAATACCACACGATAGACGGTAGTGGATCTTGCCGTAACGGATCCCCTCCACCAGCTCGGCAAACAGAGTGGGGAGAGTCACGGAAAACGGAAACAGATAATTGCCTTTTTTCAACACCACTTGTTTGACAGAGGACCCCGGAAACGGCGTAGTATCACACCCGGTGGACACCACCTGTTTCACCGGATCAGTTTCCTCCTTGGACACAAATGACTCGTAGCGGCGGTATTTCATATAGGGGGCATCTCCGTAATTTCCAAACTTGATTTCCCCGTCACTACCAGTCAATAAATTATTCCATGCCACCGTAAGCACCGTATATCGGTCCAGAACCTGATCCAGCACCATTTCGGAAATAGGTTTGTTATAATCGATATCAAGTTCTCCCACCAACCATAGCCGTACTCGCTTAGTCACCAATTGACCTCCGGTAACGGCAAGCTTGATTCTCCCCGAAACAGTCACCGGTTCACACTCGTGGTCATTGCCAGCAACAACAATCACTTCGGGATATGCCGAGTCGAGTTTGATGTCGAACAACGACATCCCTGGCTTGCTAAGCATCAGCCTAAGGCAGCACTGAGGACACTAGGAAAAGAATGCGGAGATTTATGGGAAAGTGGCTTATGGAAAAAGGTGGTTTTTGTGGAGGAATTTGGGGTTGGCACGGTTATCTGGGAGGCATTATTGGGTGGATATATCACCAAGAAATAGTATGGGATGGCGGGGTTTCAGGGGCGGCGATGCATGATTACCGTTATATGATAGCATGATTTGGTGTTGAAGGATTGTGAAATGTGGATGATTATGGAAAATGAAAAAATTAGGGGGAAAGGTGGGTTGATTCATTATTGACTTGCAATGTTGCCTGTTGGTGTTTGTGTTCTTGGTAACTATTGTGTGACGGAGCACCCCTATGTTGATGGTGCGGCGCTAAAGACGATGGTAAACATGAGAATAAAAGGAATGGAAAGTGATAGGCGGATATCAAAAGATAGTGATATATTGAAAGTAAAAAACAATTAAGTTGAGTCTTTTTCATCGGTGATTGATACCCAAGGTACTCATATTTCTGGGACATTTTGCTCTAGTGTAGGAATCAAGCAGTGACGATCTCTTAATATAGCGATCAAAGATTGATTTAAAAGTATTACAGTTTTCGGTAAAGTTTGGTCATAATTGGTTATTCAAACAGGACCTATGGCAAACGATGAGCAACTCAATTCCCTTGCATATATTTATTGATCGTAAAAAAGGAAAACTAGCATTGATTTTGGCAGACAATAACATTGCCTCCATCATTGTGTAACCTTAACCGCTATGAAATAAAGTGACATTGCCTCAATCATTGTGTAACCTTAACCGCTATGAAATCAAGTGACATTTCCTTAACCACATGGAGCTAGTCAAGCGCTAGAGACATCTCGGACAATATAGAGAATAAAGCCAATTTCTTAGAATGTAAATACCACGAGTTAAATATTATAATATGATGGGTTTGGGTAGGTATTAAAAGTGTATCAAAAACTTCCTAACCAAACAAAAACCATTAGTTATTACGGATCCATAAAAAATTATTTATACTGTGTTAATCTTGGCAATTTCCCCATCTCATCTGACACCCCCTGTTCCCATCCCCATCTCATCCTACTCTACCTCATCTCACTTCTCACACCATCTCATCGATATTCCCCCCACACAATGAAACTTAAAAGGGCAAAATCTTACAAAAAACAAATGGCCATCTATGTCCATATCTTCAAATTCAAAGAACCGTTCCAAGTGCTTGTTGACGGCGCCCTCGTCCTCCACTGTCACAACATCAAGTATGACCTCATCAAGATGCTTGGTAGAACGGTACAAGGCGAGGTCAAACCCATGATTACTCAATGCTGTATGGAAGAAATCTACAAGTCTAATGACCAAGAAGCCATCGATCTCGGTAAGCGGTTTGAACGGAGAAAGTGTAACCACAAAACCGCCATTGCCAGTGACGATTGTATCGAACTGGTGACAAACATTGCCGGCAGAAACAAACATAGATATGTTGTTGCCACCCAGCTGGAAAACCTCCGCAAGAAATTACGCGAGATTCCGGCGGTGCCCATGATTTATATGAATCCGGGGGTGATGGTGATGGAGATGATTAGTAAAGCCACCAAGGCCGAACAAGAGCGGCTAGAAGGGCAAAAATTGACGCTGGGGTTGAATCGGGCTGGAGAGGAAGATAAGGAAGAGCCAAAGCACAAGAGAAGAAAGGTCAAGGGGCCAAATCCTTTGAGTGTCAAGAAGAAGCAAGAAAAGGCGGGGGAAAAAGAGGAGGGGGAAAAGAAGGTGAGAAGAAAGAGAGGCAAGGGTAAGAAACAGGAGGGTGACAATGAAGAAATGGATGAAAAGAATGGAAAGGATGAAAAGCATGGAAAGGATGGAAAGAATGGAAAGGATGGAGAAAATGAAAATAATATCAGTGAACAAGATAATGTCTCTTCTGGTAAAACCCCTACCAATGAAGAATCCACCCAATTATAAGCCTCGATTCCAACTTCCATTTCTCCACATCCATGCATCCCTCTGTGGTGGACAATAACCCCCTGCTCAGATACAGTGGCAGGCCGATCTAATGCGCGTAACAATACTTGTTTAGAAGCATCGGTGCTGCAAAAGCAGGTGATCGGTTATGGACATGACAAAACAGGCATTAACATGATAAAAAAGGTAATAATACAAGAAGAAAAACAAGATAATAAATATACTTGGTAAAACCATAAAAAATAACCTCGAAGTATACAAAGCAACGCCATACTTAATCTCAGTTTTTCCCTCGCCCCAGTTTCCATTGGTTGACATGAGATCTATGCATGATGACATCACATGCACCCAACGCGTCAAAATCATATCCCGTTGCTGTTGTCACAGTGTTTACCCGTCCGACCTTATTTCCCACCCCGATTATAGTTTACTCGTGTCCTCACCAAGAGAGGGTCCTGTATATGCACTAGGGGTCTGGGAATCACGCAGGTCCCACCCTTCTTCTGGTGTAAAACGCGTCGGTTTCGGCGAAAATCCCAACAAAAAACCGCCCCTTCTCCGCCAGTAACCCACCATCAGCCACCATATGCTTTCCTTCCATTTCCCTCACTTTAGTGTCGTCTACACTGCCCCTGCACTGCCTCTCATCCTTTTCCCCCTTCCGCACGCACTCCTTAAACAAAACATTTTTTTCCTACCACCACCATGGCGATCTTTAGAAGCAAATCAAAAGCTCCCAGGGATGCTCCCATGACCCTGATTGAACAGGTCGACGTTAAGCTTGGCCGGGGCGACAAGATAAAAACAGATAATGTCCATGATCCCATTTTGCAAGCGGTGAATGAAGCGCAACCGTTTGAACAGGCGGCGTTTGGTGCTAGAGGGAACCAGCCTATGGAGCAGGGGCCCGATGGTCAGCCGATGCGGCGGCCCTCGTATCTTTGCCAGGCGTCGAACGAGTTGAAGGATATTTTCGGCCAACCGATTGTACAGAAGGATATGAGTAATCCTACGAGATCACGGAATGAACGGCCGTTGGATACCATCCGAGGGTTTGAATACGCCATCACCGGCGATATGGGTTACCGGGATCAGTTGGAAACTTCGCGGTTGGGGTGGGGGTTCCATGAGGATTTCCATCATTCCAACCTCAACGAACTGGCGCGGGCCAGTGGTGCAGGGGGGGCGTCTGGAATGTCTGCCCCTGACTTTGCTCGTCCGGGGGCGGCGTTTTCCCAGCCCATGTATGAGCAGAACAACTATTCTGCACTGAGTTTGAAGAACTCGGGGAAGAAGAAGAAGAGGGGCGGTTTGTTTGGTAAGAAGAAGAACAAGGATTAGCTGGGCAGGCCGGCCCCGCGCCTAGGTTATGAGACACGCGATGTATTAATAAACTTGTACGAAATGAAAATAGTTTGTAACAGGATAGAATTCTGTCATTCCGTTGGTTATTGTTGTAGTGATTATGACCGGTTGTTGATTTCTATTGTTCTCGTTGCCTCGGAAAATTTTCCTTTATTGCAATAAATTTCCTATCCTTACCCATTTCGCACAGCACCCTCGGCCCCTTACCCCCGTTCGCTAACAGTAAAAAAATACCACCCACCTCCAAATCTCCCGCTCTCACTTGCTAGAAAAATGGTGCCCCTCGCAGCCTGCATTATAATCATTTTTCGCGCTCGCTATAACGTGGCACCACAATGAACGACCAGATCCCATTAGACAGCCAACCTCGGCAAGTGTCTTTCAACGTTAGTGACCACTACCAAGTACTTGAGATTGTGGGCGAAGGGGCATATGGCATTGTGTGTTCCGCCATTCACTTGCCACTGAACCAAAAGGTGGCCATTAAAAAGATAGAGCCCTTTGAGCGGCTGATGTTGTGCTTGCGGACGTTGCGGGAGCTCAAGTTGTTGAAGCACTTTAATCACGAAAATATCATTTCCATTCTCGCCATCCAGCGGCCGGTGTCGTACCAGGCGTTTTCGGAAATCTACCTTATCCAGGAGTTGATGGAGACCGATTTGCATCGGGTTATCCGCACCCAGCGGCTAACTGACGACCACATCCAGTATTTTATTTATCAGACGTTACGGGCATTGAAGGCAATGCATCTGGCCAACGTGTTGCATCGGGACCTCAAGCCGTCTAACCTTCTTTTGAATTCCAATTGTGATCTTAAGGTTTGTGATTTTGGACTTGCTCGGCTGATTGCGTCTTCCGAGGACAATTTTGGGTTTATGACCGAATATGTCGCCACCCGGTGGTATCGGGCCCCGGAAATCATGTTGACGTTCCAGGAGTACACCACCGCGATTGACGTGTGGCTGGTGGGGTGTATTCTTGCGGAAATGCTACTGGGCAGGCCCTTGTTTCCGGGGAGAGACTATCATAATCAATTGTGGTTGATTTTGGAAAAGTTGGGCACGCCCAACATGGAGGATTACTATAACATCAAGCTGAAGCGGGCGAGGGAGTATATTCGCTCGTTGCCGTTTTTCAAAAAGGTACCGTTTCAGCAATTGTTTGCCAATGTCGAAGAAATCAATCCGTTGGCGATTGATTTGTTGGAAAATTTGCTTATTTTCAATCCTGCCAAGCGCATCACCGTGGACGATGCCTTGAAACACCCATACCTCAAGTTATATCATGATCCGGAGGATGAGCCGATGAGTGAAAAGATTCCCGACAATTTTTTTGATTTTGATAAGAAAAAGGATGAGTTGGCAATTGAGGATTTGAAGAAGATGTTGTATGATGAGATAATGCAACCATTGTGACGACATGGCAAATAGGAGATAGCGACTTGGTTTGTAGGTTTACTATTTCGCTTGTTAAAATGACGATCAATTAAAAATGTGGTAAATAATGAGATAGAAATAGAATAAGTTATGAACTTTATGGCGTTGCGGTTAGGGTGGTGCCTTTACTTGCTGTTGGTTTGTAATATATAGCTATAATGCTTCGTGGGGTAATGTGTCACGATGATTATTATCAAATCAACGTATTTAATTTCAAATTCTCTTTTACATTGGTGGAGACGCATAGCCTCATGGAAGATGCCGTATTTCCGAATGTCAATTTTTAGTTGCTAATGCAAATGTGACTGGTGTAAAGCAATGTAGATATGAAATTGATACAAAGATAGGTGAGACGAACTGTCAAAATGAATCATATCGCAATGGAAACATTTTTTGACTAATTGTAATACCATCCAGAACAAATTAAATTGGATTTGGGTTCAAACTCGATTTGATTCGAGTTGAAAGTTGCCAGATGGTTTGAAAAGTAGCTATATCACCTAATATTTGTATTATTCAAGTGGTAGTCACATGGTTCAAATTGTAACTATGCTAGTTTGTAGCGATTTGGGTAAAGGACATGGTTTCCATTTTCCAAGTTGCCAAGTGTTCAGTTTCAAATTTTCACCCATTGCCCATCAACAATTCTTAACAAGCCTTAATAACATAAATTACCCCTAAACCATCAAATTTTCAAATGCCACTTGCCCCTTGAAACTACAATTTTCCGATTTCATTTGCATTGGAATCATAACCATGATGATCATTTCAATTATAATAATAAAACAGCGTGTCGATCTCACATCATACAGGGTTTCATTGCACGACATTTCCAAAACACAAAGAAAACGATCTCATCGCATCCAAAGCCGTTGACTGCGGACTTGTACCGTGGTAGGTGGTGACAGCTATAATTTCACAAACCCTAGTTATCGCCTGTACAATGGTCTTACCGATCATTTCTACACTGACGATGTCTCACCAGAAGAAATTCGATGACCTATACCATTTTAATCCATTCATTAATATTCATTAACATTCATTAATCGTTCATTATCCTAAACTAATCGTCACATCAAAAAACTATCATCACGATCCACCTCCAAATCAAACTCCGGCTGAAACTCAGTAAACAAAGTTTCGGGATCCCCAGCTTCATGCTCAGTATAAGCAGCCTCCTCATCTCCACACACCCACAACTCTTGTCCCGGCTTCAAGGCGGCCTGCGCCATCAATTGGGCTTGACAAGACCGTTCCATCAACGTAAACAAATAAGCAGCTTCATCCACAGTCTTCCCCACGGTAATCAAGCCGTGGTTTCTCAATATAGCCCCTTTTCCTGCCCCCACCGCAGCAGCAATGGCCTCGCCTTCACTCGCATCAAGAGCCACTCCGCCAAAGTCATTGTACACAGAATGAGACTTGTAAAAGGTACACACGTCCTGGTTAATCATCGCCAATTCTTGTCCAAGCGCAGAAAACGCCTTGCCATGAATAGAATGGGTATGGCACGCGGCATCGACATCAGGACGAGCCCGGTGCAACGCAGAATGAATAGCAAACCCGGCGGCGTTAATAGCACACTGGTTTCCATCAGCCAAGATGTTACCCTCTTCATCTACATGAACCATATGCGATGCTCTCATCAAGCCAAAGTGCTTGCCTAAAGGATTGATCCAAAAAGTTGTGGGGTCCACCGGATCTCTAATGGAAATGTGGCCCGCCGTTCCTTCAGCATAGCCATTTCGAGCAAACACCCGGAATGCTGCGGCCATATGTTGTAACATCCATTTTCTCTTGTCCACCGGTGACGAAAATGATGGGATCTGGTACGGGTGGAGCCCGCCCATGGAGATGTTTTGCGATCCCCTGGAAGTGATATCGTATCCTCTGGAAGTGGCAGCGGAAGCCGAAGTCGATGTTTCAGTGGTGGTAGTGGTGGCCATGGTGGTAAAGATCGTCGTTCGCTGGTTATATACCTCCTCGCCCAAATGGGTAATTTAGCCGCACCTACATGACCGTCGCTACCAATCGTCCTCTGTCGCCAAATTGTGGGGAAGATGGCGTGAGGGGACGGACGACTCGGATGACATTGCTGATAATGCCAAGGAATCCCGTGTCAAATCAAAGTGGCCGGTGTCTTGGTGCAATCGACCATTTTTCTACCGACACCACCTTTTTGTACTCCCCTCCGCCCCCCGTCTGCACCCCTCGGTCTATTCCTTTCCCGTAAATAAGGGAGAGGAAACATGATCGACCCAATCACCTACACTGGGAGTGCGTGCGCAACAAATGTAGTAGCAATTACATCTTGATATCGACATGAAGAACCTGACACAAATGTCACCGGATGTCGCCTCGGTGTCATCCACTAATGATAGCATCTCTCTGTACAGTATGTACCCGACACCAATCGTGAGATTATTATGGGCGTATTCATACACCGTCTCAGATTGAGGAAAAAGAAAAAAAGAAATTTAAAAGTTGCTTTAAAAATGTCTACCAGGGGCTACCTCGATTGTTGCTGGATGTGGATGAGGATTTGGGCAGTGGTGTGTATACTCGCTATCTTTTAATGATTTATGATCGTCGTTTGATGTTAGAAGTCATTTTTCACTAGGCAAGGGTGTGCGTCGCCCGCAGCGAAAAGAGACAACGACATTTTGCGTGCTCGTAACCAGGCAATATCTAAACGAATATAATTTCCGCACATTGCGCTTATTGAAGACAGGCAGATGAGTGCCCCTATTAATCCAGAGTACGTAGTTGGCGATGGCCAACCGTATCATCAGATCAACCGATCTATACCCCCCGCGTCCCGTGGTGGCTCGCCTCCACTTTCCCATCCCCATATGTTGGTCCCTCCAGGCATGCTGAACCTTCCCAACTTCGGCGCTTATCCCCAATTGGCGCTGGCGCCAAAGAAAAGGGTACGTCGTCTCCCCGCCGAAAAGCGTCAGAAGGTGCTGCTGGCGTGTGACCTCTGTAAAAAGGCAAAGCACAAGTGTGCCGGCGTGCTTCCCTGTGGCCGGTGTACGAAAAAGCAATTGGAGTGTGTCTATCTGATGGTTGATAAGCGCACGCTCAAAGGCGAGCGGATGGAGCGCAAGGCGATGATGGCTCAGCTGGCGGCGCAAGCATTTAAGAACCTGCCGGTGGTTAGCAATGGCGGCGACGGCGACGTCCCCGAACCCTTCCACCGCCGCCGGACACTGGTGTCGGTGGCGCAGTTGGAGCGAAAACCGGTGAGCACGACGGTGACACCGTCCCACCCTACCACCCAGTCTCTACCAGCTACAGTGAGTAGTTCCACTCCGGAAGAGGATCTGCCGTTTCTGATGGTTTCGGCGGGTCTGACACCGGCGCTGGCAGAAGGCGCGGGCCGAGAAAGTCTTCCCAAACTGCTCCAGCCGCTTCTTTCGTTTGACGAAGACGAGGCTGCGAAACCAATCGAGCCGCGCGACGATCTCCATGTGCTGAACCAACAGGGAAAATGTGCCATTTGGTTGGCGGACTCGGAGGGCACATACCGATATATCAGCGAAACATGTCCGTTATCCCTCCTCTACGATTCCCGCAATCTCTTCCGGCATTATTTCGGCAAATCTGGATTTACCGATACTCTCAAGGCGTGTCCAGTTTTGGACAAGCCCTACTTTAACATTGAATACAAGGTGGCCATGCCTTCCCGGGACACGTTTTCTGAATATGCCAATTACTTTGAAACCAGCATTAACGATGTATACTATATTTTTGATCCCGGCCATCTCGAGACGGCGTTGGCGGAACTGGTGTATGCGAACCCTTACCACGCCACCTACGATCGTATATGCTACTTTCTTGTGGCTGGGTTGGGGTCGCTATTCAAGGACTTTGAACAGGGGCAAAACGAACTGCAGCGGCTGGCGGATTTGTTTCGCACCGGCATTAAGCTTTGGCACGAACACCAGGATTTTGACGACTTCTGGTTGATCCGCCTCAATTTTTTGGCGCACTTTTATTATCTGGCGTTATGTAAGAAGCTGACGCTGTGGGTGTATCTCAAGACTGCCATTAGTCATGCTGAGGCGCTCGGTATGCACCGGGTGTTTATTATTGAAAACCACTTTAGTCCCGTGGAAGTAGTGCAGCGGAAACGCCTCTTCCGGTCGCTTTATACCGCGGACCGGGTGTTGGGGTCGATTCTCGGCCGGCCGTTTGCCATTAACGATCGCGACTGGGACGAATTGCCCGCGATCATGGCCGGCAAGGTGCAGTCGCAGCTGGTTCTAGAACAACTCCAATTGGAGTTGGTGAAAATCACCGCCATCATCTCGAAAATCGTCGACAACTACTATCTGGGCAGCTCGATCGATTTGTACCGCACTAAACGGCTCTCTTTGGAGTTGAAGAATTGGGCCATCAACGTCGACAAACAATTCGACATGTCCAATCTCATCAAACTGCCGCAACTCCCCAGTAATGGCCACGTCATCTTAATGATGCACATGCTCCAGCTCTACCTGGTGATGCTTCTAGCGAGGCCGTTTTTCATCCACGAACTCATCTCCGAGTTCACGGGACAGCCCGGCAATCGTCTTGCACAGCAATTCCAGGAAAGTGCCACCAAAGCCGCGGTGTTGACGGTGAATCTCATTCATTATTTCAACCAGGTGGCGGTGGATGCCGGTAAATTTAACGAAACAAACGTTCCCACAAATGTCGTTTTTTTTGCGGGGTTGATGATTGGCACCCAATTGTTATCAAAAAACCTCACCACCGCCCATTCCCAAGAATTGAGTGACGCACTTAAGGTGTCCATGCAGGTGCTTAATCGATACGGTAAGACGTTCAAGACCGCCAGTCGGTATGTGGAGATTATGCCGTATATGGCCGAACACATTTCCATGTCCAAACAACAACAGCCGCACCCGTCAGCTGCCGATGAAGTCGAGGTGGGAAAAGGGTTGAATTGGGAGTTTTTGGATGATTTGGACTTTATTACCGATTTGAATGGGGATTTGCTGGTGCTTGCTGAGTTTCAACAAGGGTTTGTTCCGTCGGAGTTTGCTACGATTAATACTCTGTATGAGGAGGTGACGCGTCCCACGGAATTGCCGTACAATTATCCTAATTACGAGTTGTTTTATGGTGACAAGTACTAAGGATGTAAGAAGTCGGTTCAGGTTATGAGTAATGATTATAATGGGAGTAGGTTAGAGAATAAAGGTTATTCTTTATGTTGTGTAGGGATGGGCGATTATAGTGTGGCGGGGAAGATGGCACCGTTGATTTGTCACTGGTGCGAATTGTTTAGCAAAGTGGCGAGGCATGGTTTTACGTGACACAAGATTCACTAAAAGCATACTAATGTTTAGCGGCGAGTTTCTATCCGGATATATAGAAAGCGTTGCTGTAAGAAGGAAAAATAGTACCCTTTGAATAAGCGTGTTGGACAATGGCAATGATGTCTCCATGTCTAACGGCGGGTATTTTTCTGTTCTTATGAAATGTTGCATCGATCGATTGTTTAATGGTAGACAATACATCATTAGTGGTTGCGTCATGCATGGTGCTAACGATTAACTGACGATTGTTGGGAGATAGTTCGAAAAGTGGAGGGCTTAGTTTAGGCTTGGATGTCGTATGTTCTGAATGTAAATTGTATACCACGATAGTGTTTTTCTGTCGCACAACATAAAAAATTGATTGTGCAAGCCTTAATTAATTCATATCAATGAGCTAG
Source organism: Diutina scorzettiae (assembly GCA_030563345.1). Lineage (NCBI taxonomy): Eukaryota > Fungi > Ascomycota > Pichiomycetes > Serinales > Debaryomycetaceae > Diutina > Diutina scorzettiae. The sequence goes on from JAKUCB010000033.1 coordinate 72,205, forward strand.
TCGGAAGTCGAGTCCTCATGAGATGCAAAAGCATACATAATTATAAAATACCACCGGGTGCGGGTGGAAAGGTGAGTTATACTAAAGTGTATGTAATCCCTTTGGCATCCTACTATCCAATCTTATCACTCATCTGTTTTACCTCCAAGTGTGCACAGCTTAGTGACAATTTCTCTGGACTATACATTGGTGCGATACTGGTACCACTACTAAATTCTTCCCTATCACTTCCAAAAACAGCTGATGATATTTATTAAGAATCAAAGTTACCATATCCACATGTAGTTTAATAGTATTCACCACAAATCCACACAAATCCACACACATAAAATCCAATATTACCACCGAAATTATTTATTGCTCGATCGTGGTTAAACCAGCGGTACCAATGTACTCCTATTCGGAGAGAAGCCTCTATATATCCAGCTGTACAGTTGGCTCCATATTTCTGCTCCGCCCTGGTTTGCTTTTGTTGATCCACAAAGTCTCACACCATCCAACTATCTAGCTAGGTCATAAATCAGTTGTCATCCTTAAGAACTAGCACAACACTTCCAGATCCGGAGCGAGTGGTCAGCACTACCAGCAGCAATCACCACCTCATCAGTGCCTGGAGCAAACGCCACCAGATTAATCCGTGCAGCAGCAGTGGTGCATTCATCAATACGGATCATTTCTTCAAGAGTCGCAACAGAACCCAATACAATGGCCCCCGTCTCCAACCCAGCCACAAATTGTTCCTTACGAACATCCACCGCCGTCACGGGGGCCTCAAACTTGGACACCAACACTGGCTCGGACAAATCACCAAGATCCCACAACTTGATCAGTTTATCTCTCAGCCCCGTAATGAACTGGTGGTCATTGACCCACGCAGCATCCCAAATGATCCGGGAGTGGGCCTTGACATTGTGGTGGACCAACTCAAACTCGCCATGGGCATCCACCAACTTCCACACAGAAAACAGCCGGTCTCGAGATGTGGCCACCAAGTATTCGCCATTGGCACTCCATTTCAACGAAGTGATGGTAAGGGTGTGGCCTTCAAGCGGAGTTTTCACCAATTGAAACTCATTTGCAGCATCGAAGATCCGGATAACAGCATGTTTAGCGCTGTTACTCTTACAGGCACTGGCAATTAGCAGTCTAGCCGGATTAACCGCCACACTAACAATCTCATATCCGTGGCCGTAAAGCTTTTCGAGCTCGGGGTACAAAGTGTACTTTTGCAAAATGTCTTCCAAAGGAGGCGAAGATAACGAGGCCAATACATCAGGGGATGCTTCCTCTTCATCTCTGGCTTCAGCCTTATTGGAAAGCCCCAACACTGGTACCAGAGCGGTGGTGGGCAACAGAGGATCCAACCCCGACACCCCACTGGCATTTTTAAGCAATTGCGCTATCAGGGCCGTCATTCTAAAAACACGTAGCACTTTTTCGTCACCACCCGAAACCACCATGGTACCGTCGTCCAGTAAATTATCAACACAAATCATGTCGTAGCCATGGATTTGCGGCCGGGCGAACTCGTAATAGCGGTCATTCCACTTGGAGTAGATTCTAGTGGTTTGATCAAGACTGGTGGCGTATAAAAAGTCCCCTTTTGGACTCCACTTTACCAGGGTGACTTCGTTGATGGCACCAGTAGTACCAGGGATCGGGGTAAATACGTCTTCCCCAGTCAACTTGCGGTACACTCTAATAGAACCAGTTTTACCACTAGCAATTACATATTCCCCATCCTGTTCTACAATCCAAAGACATCCCCAAAACCCGCCGGAAGACCCGGTAGCCGTCAGAGCCCCCTTAATCGACAATTCCCCAAGACGATGCACAGGACACCAGATCCCCAGTTCGCTATCCATTTCCCACACCATAAGCGCAGTGTCTGCCAGAACTGAGAGTAACTGGGGACGAGTGGGGTGCCACTGTAAACCCTGGACCCAATCATCATGGCCAACCAACAAGGCATCAAAGGTAAATGCCCCCTTAGAATCTCCAATATCAAACTTATACTGCTTGTTCAGCAAAAGTACCAATTTGGAATCGTCTTCTTGATGGATGGCATCGTCAATAAACAATCCCCACAACCGAATATAACGATCTTGAGATCCCAGCGCCAATACGTATTCATTTGTAGCCACCTTACGGAAAGCAAGACACTTGATCCAGTCCTCGTGACCCACGAGTTTTTGCACAAGCTTCAAATCGGAGCCCGAGCCACTGTAAATGATCACATTGTGATTGGTACAACCAACAGCCACCACGTATTTCCCCTCGCCCACTGGCTGAATAGCCACCGTCAATGGATAAGCATCGCAGACAATGGTTTGCATCACCTGGCCTTCTGGAGAAATCACCGCCAACATCTTATCGGTGGCCCCAGTAATGAAAAATTGGTTGTCTGGAGACACTGCCACCGTGGTGACACTTTTAGAGTGAACATCCACTTCGTGGGCAACCTTAAAATCCTTCCACATCACCACCTTCAGGTCTTCGCCTATGGAAATAAGTGTGGATCCCATAAACTGGACCCCAGTAACGGTGCCGGTGTGGTGTTTCAATGTGCGGGTGGAAGTATCCCTACCAAGAGGATCCCATACTCCAATGGTGGTTCCAGCAGCATAGCATAGATATTGGTTGTAGTCAAACACCTGGGTCTGGCGATTCAGCCCGATGAAGACACCGAGGTTGAGCATGATGAGTGAATGAGATTGGAGTGAGGAAGTGGTGAAAAATGATGAGGTGAGACGAATGGAATGAGGTGGTGGGGGTGGAGTATTTATGGCCGGTTTGAGGGGTTATATCGAGAGATAAAAGTAGGTGAAATGTGATGAGATGTGATGCGATGAGGCGAAATGAGTTGAAGAGAGATGAGATGGGGTGAAATGTACTCACCTCGATGCGAAAATTCATCAAGGATTAACTTCATGATAATTAATGTTTCTCTGGTTACTATTATTGTGACTAAAGATTATGAATTATGTCTAATCTCACTGGTTCCATCTTTCATCTCTACTCATAGTTTTATGTATTTCAAGATGAGAAGTCGTAGAAATGCCTATACTCCCATGTAATTTATTTTGTCCCTAGATTGTCGTTGGCGCAGTTAGTTATACTAGGCATATCCACCATAATCTGTAAAAATACAATTTTCAACTTTCCCAGCCATGGGATTCTAGGAAGACAATTTGGCCCTGCAACCATGCGCAAAAAGTATGAAAGATTTCCATTTTGAAATCAGAAGGACATTTATAATTTTACACTAAATTTTACTGGTGTGGGGAAATTCAACGTATTGTAATGTTGGTGGTCTGGGGCCACCCCAGCTCAACACAAGTTTCAGCTTGGAAGCCTATTCTATCCTGATGGCAGTTAATAAGTTAAAAACTCTAGATGGTATACAACCTCTGCCTTTATTAAGGAATTTAGACTTTGAAACTCGTATAAAGATATTAATTGCAAGTGGTGACCGGCTGATGCCCTACTTCTTGAAGGAGCTGCGGAGTGCCAACGTGATTCCCCATTCTTCGTAATAAATGAGGTTTTCTTTTAAAATAATCGTTGTTAAGAGTGTGTTTGAGTGGGTGACTGTTTTTTTAGACATTTCAAATCAAAAAGGAAGGCAAGGGGTGTAGTTTACTGTTTCCTATGTGAACCAAAATTCCAACTGTTTAGTATACAAAGGCAATAAAGAAGGTCAGGTTAAGGTTAATAACCTTCTAACGGTTGATTTTCCCTTTCAAGTTTAAGTAATTTGCAGCCACGTATGCAGGACATTCTTATTGACTATAGCCAAATAGGTATTTAAAACACGGAAATTCCTAGTTTTCAAAACAGATTACTTTAATCCCAACCGGGGCTAATTTTGAATATGTTCGTTTACCTATTTGTCTGATCTTGAACGGTTCCAAGCAATAGGGTAAGCTCTAAGCTATGATGCAAATAGGCAATTCATCTGATTCAAGAAATATTAAAAATGTGAAATAGTTGGTTTTCATTGAAATGATTATTGCTTTTTGGCTTAGAGACGTACTCATTGGGAAGTTCTATTGCTTGAGGTCGATTACACTTCGACTTAACCCTCTTAGTTTTCATCTGCTTGCAGCTAGGGTGACTAGTTTGCCATCTCTATTTTCATATTAATTGTATTCCTATATTCCGTGTTTAAGTTTGCTTAGCCCAGTCATTCAAACCATATCTATTTCTGGCAATTTCAATGGCAAGGAATTGGACTCTCACAGAAAACATGGTGTTTTCCTCCAGGTAGTCTTGGTCCAGTCTCTTTCTCAACATGGTACCAAAGTTGTAGTCATCCAATTCATTAAATTTTTCACAAAAGTCTCTCCACCGCTTCTTGCCTTCAGGAGACTTCATTTCTTCTTCATCCAAAACCTTGAGCTTTTCCTTATCCTTATATTCGGGGAACGATTCCAAAAGAGTTTCGAAAATGTCATCATCGTGAGCAGTCAATTTGAGATTGGAGCCGCCCACGGTTTCAAGAAGTTTCCAGTAGGTGATCATTTGTCTTACAGCCTTGACGGCAAATTGCTTCTCGATATCTTCGAGGTTATCAGCAGTTTCAGCGTCGAATTGAGAAGCCATGGTTCGGGTGATGCGGATGAGATTCGTTCGATCGCTTTATAGTGCGCGATGTGAAGACGATGGAACAGTATGGAACGAGGAAGTAGAAGGTTGTAGAAGGGGTTGCAGAGAGGAGGGGAGTGGTATAATTTTTTTTAATTACTTAGTTTGTGTTTGATAACTTATATTGGGATATTTTTAGCAATGGAATTGCCATTTACGTGCTCCCTGTGCGAAGATTGGAAAAGCATAGCAAGCTGAACAAAATTCTCTAAAAAAAAAGTATTTTTATATCACAGATTACATCACAGATACTGTGGTAACTAGCCTTGTAGCTGTGTGTTTATAATTCTGTATGGATCATAATAGAACAACTGGCTTGGGTAATAATGAATCTAGCACTATCTTTCCCATTCTCGCTGGCAATAACGAACACTTAACTTACATTTTTGATCTGACATCATTCAAAATAGCCTTAGCTGCCCTCTCCCCACTCATGTATGCCCCATGGATGCACCCAGCACCATCCAGAATGGTGTGTTCACCAGCAAACTGCACCTTGGGCCCAATGCCTACGCCTTCGAAGTCACCAGAAAGTTGAATAATCAACTCCAGTGGATCGTCTCCCACGTGAATGGCAGCATATGAACCCCCAAAGTTAGCGTTGGTTGTCCAATCAGTCACAATGGTGTTGATTGGTGTGGGAACCGGTCCAGTCGCCAATTGCGCTAACATGGGTCCAAAGTAATCCCATGCCGTCTGTGGGTGTGCTTCAAACCATTGGGTAAGTGGGTCCTGGGTGAGGATCACCAACGCAGCCCCGTTGTTTTGTTTCTTTCCACTCGAAGCATAATTAATAATGTGGGCGGGGTAGGAAAACGGTTTAGGGGTAATGTTCAATGGTTTATTATAGCACCCCACCAGAGAATCAGCCAAGATTTCAAACCGGTCCTGGTCAACGTCCCAAAATGGCGCGTCAAACTCAAAAATGACCTTACCGAGGGCACCGAAATGAATACTAGAGAACAGATCGGCCACTGGTTTAGGAAGAGGGGGTTCCCATTGAATCTTGTTTTGGAGAATGGGAAGAGGAACCGTAACCACCAAATAATCCCCTTCGATTCTTTGGCTGTCGGTGATAACAGCAACCTTGGAGCCGTCTCTTTCAATTTTCGTCACCTTTTGATTCAATTGGATACAATGTTCAATTGGTTTGGCCAATCGTTTAATAATAAAATCATAACCGGCCACGTTATACCCATTCCGACCTTGATGATCGATATCAGCATACTTAGCCAGGGACAAATCCCAACAAATACCAAACCACATTTCAAGGTGTCTCACCAAGCGAGATACAACATCTTTTTGCTTCTCGGTGTACCGACCCTTGTATTTTTCAAAGTACAATTCGACAATCTCCTTGATCAGCATATCTTTCACTTCAAGGCTTTCAAAGTAATAAAGTTCAATAAACTTGAATACCTCCTCATATACCCGGTTGGCCTTGATAGCAGCAAGATCTACCGGCCCCATCAGGTCATAATAGACAACGTCCTTGTCATCAAAGTAAACGTCGCCGCGAGCAAAGGAAATGTCACCAGTATCAAGACCTAAATTAAGCACAGGGTTAGTTAAAGCGTCATGAAACCAAGCACCACCCAAATCATAGGTATTTCCCACTTTAGAAGAGGTTCTGTCTGTAAGAATACGACCCCCGATTCTCGACTGAGCTTCAACGATGGTGACCTTGAGGCCAGCATTGTAAAGGTCGTGGGCGGCCTTAAGGCCAGAAACACCGGCACCGATAACTATAGCGTGTTTCATTGGAAGAGGATCGATATTTGGCATTGGGACGGTGGTCATGGCGAAGTTTAAGTAGATCGGGTGTGATGATGCAATGATGCGCAGCGCATCTAAATTGGGAAATGGCAACACAAGTTCATTGCCTCGATGTACTAGTTGAGTAGGTTGCAGATGGTTTTATCCTTGGCGTCAATTGTTTCTATCTACTGGTGAAAAAATTGAATCTGTATCTTCTATATGGGGGACATAAGAGATATCCCATGACAAAGTATACACTAGGGTAGGTGAACTATAAAAATCTAACAGCTAATAGCAATTTTGTTGTGAACACTTGTTATAAACTTGTATTCCTTATCATATTTTAGTTGGATCCGATTTGCTTACGAACACTAACGGGTATCTATTCTCGTCGTCTTGTTTCATCATCGGCCCTCTTTGTTTGACCCTCCTTTTCTTTCCCTCTTTGTCCCGTGGTATGGGGTAAGTCGAATGGTCACAATTTTTAAAAGGAACCCCCAACTATGGTCAAGTAGATAAATAACCAATTAGCACGAATTGTAAAAAACTTTGTTAACAACTTTGCCCGATAAACCGACACAATTGATCGTCATTCTTACAGACGAATTCATTGACAATTTTGAAAGCAATTCTACTCTCCGAATTAGGTAATGGGCGCTCCAGCCATATACATTATGTTTGAAAATGCGACCCAAGTCATTTTGATTACTCCAGTATACCCCAGACAGTTTTTGGAGTAATGTTTGTTAGGGTATTGTATAATTATTTTCATTATAAAGGGAGTAGAGTTGACTGTCTTCATAAAAAATTATCGTAAAAAGACGGGGTGCTTCGGCAGTTACCTATTTTAGGTGTGTATTTGGTCCGACCTGGTTATCAGATTGTTGATGAGGAGAAAGCTGCTATTGTATAAAGTGATGGGGTAAAAAAGAATAATTCGGGGGGGTTCTCGTGGATACCAGGTTTATTGTGCACTCTCTCCTTTGGTTTGAAATAAAATAGTATACAAACACCTATATGAAATCCACATAATACACAAACATCTACAATGGTTCTTTTAAGAGTTTTTCTGTCTTATCACGGCAGTTTGTCAGGTATTTTGTTGGTACCACATTTTCGTTGGTTGCTATCATGAATGTATAATACAATAATTTAAAACACACTTCCATTAGTTTGAATGCGTCAAAGTAAAGAAATGAAACCTTGGACCACTTTTGCAATGTTTCACGAAAATTAGAAAGAAATTGTACATTTGCATATTCTTATTTCTTTTTTTCGGTTAACCATTTTGTCACTTTTCCTTGCTGTCGGCTTCAGGCGGTGTACTCAACCTTATTGAGAATCTTGGTTCCATTGTCTAGTGATTGTACGACCGCTTTGCTCTAACTTGTTAGCGCTCACGAATAACTAAATATCAACCATAGTAAGCAACGACTAACTTTCAGTCTAACCCCAACCCCTACATCCATCCGATAAATTATTCAAATCCATTCTCTTGTACCGTACTTGTTTCTGTTATATCTTGTATATATCGTCTATATCCACAACTGGCTACACTTCAAATCATTCAATCGTTCACATCCCAATAATTAATTCACTGGATTCGCTCACTAACTCATTTACAACCCCAACCCCCTTTTCACCTCGTCCCGAACCCGTTCATCAAACTGTTCCCGGTCATCTCTCCATAACTTACAAGCATCAATGTTGGCCCCCAGCTCAGGGTTAGGCTCGGCAAGCATCAGCATAACCAGCAATAAAATCTTTTCGATACTTTGCACCGGACTCCACCGTTCCTCAGGCCGCTCATATTGATTGGGGTCCTCACCAGGAGGGTGCAAAATCAGAATACACACGTTACCATCGGCATAAATATTGGGATGAAGAATAGGAGGTTCAAACTTGAGTTGAGGAGGACTTAAAGGGTAATCTTTGGGGAAAGTGATTTTTGCTGGAAACACCCCGTGTTCATAAGGGGTTTCGGTGGGGCCCTCAATAAGACATTCCCAAACAAACAAATCGTCTTCAGTTATGGGTCCAGCGATGATTCCGGGAGGAGGGTCTTTAGAGAGTTGTTGGAACTCTTTAAGGAGACGTTTCTGCGCAGTAGACCGTGCCATGATAGTAGTCGCGGCGAGCACGAGCGAACAAGTCTAGCATAAAGCCAACGGGCAAAGCCAACGGACAAAGTCAACGAGCCAGTAATAACAAAGTTGACTTTCATGATACATAGTGATGAAAAATAGATACGGGGATTTTGGTAAGCAAAGTGAGTTTCATTAGGATGGTGTACTGTTTTCAATCAATTTCAGGTCACTTTTTGGTTGGTAGTGTCACCTCTCCTCATTATTTGCACCAGTGTTCAATTGAAGTATAACAAATATTACACTATTTTTACTACCTCTCTGTGCGAATCCTCATCTATATATTAAACTCATGCGTCCGAAAGGATCATCTCTAACAATTTACCTAATGTTTAAGGTGCGAACACTCCACCAGGATCGGCCCCACAATCACTATCCTAAACTTTAAAACAAAATATCATAAAATTTCCAATCCCCCCTCTTCACCTCCCATATTCACTCTCATTTTCACTTCCATTAACCACTTCTCACCCTCACCGTTCCGGTCATTGCTTGCATCTTTCCATGATTTTCCTACGAGGATACACCACCAATGTTGAAGCAGTTAAAGCATTGCTCCATGTTGAACCACTGCAATTTACTCTGGCTGCCTCCCTCAAGCCTAGCCTTCTCCGACCGTGGCTAGAGTCTCTTACATCAAGTACCCAAACCCCGCTTATTGATTCCCCCACCCAAGATGCCTACCAATTACCTACATTAGGCAAGCCGTACTCGCCATCTGTTTTAACCACTTCGTGTGATTTACAACACCAGGTGGCTGAAAAAGGCAAACAGTTGGTAACTGGATATAACATCAGTGAAGAACGGATGAAGACGGCAGTTGCAATGCTGATGATGGTCACCCCTTCCAAAGATACATTCTACACTTATATTGGTGCCCACCATTTCCTTAATGGTGACGATCTATCACCATACCTTTCCCGATTAGGTAAATTAAAGCTTCCAAAGCCGTTCAAATCAAAGCTGATGGTGGGAGAAAGAACAGCATTTAGATTTCTGGGGAAATATGCTGACGATGTGGGTTACGAACCAATGATTCGCCATATTGTCCGGGTACGGATTCACGAAGGGAACATTAAAGATGTCAATACTGAAGAGGTGGTGAATGATGTGATCCGCTCCCTTCCGGACGATTTTGACCCCCAGTCTATATCGAATCAGGTTACCGCTTATAATACTGTCGATGCGGTTCTCTGTCGATTGCCAGTTCTGTTGAAAATGCACTATTGTCGGCACTTGGCAGATGAAGTTGTTCTAACCACAATCCCTCCACAGGTCATTGGCGCACTTGTACCTCCGTTTCCTAAAAACACTTGGTATAACCTCCTTCACTTGTTACCTAAAACCACCCCCAATAAGCCGGTTCGACAAGCCATTCACACCGCCATGGCCACTGGCAAACTTGAATGGGAATACTGGCTTGGACACATGTGTCCCACCCCCACCATGAATCGTGTTTTGATACTGAATGAATTCCAGCAATGGGCGATGCAAGCGTGTGGTAGCAAAAGCCATTTCTACTCGTGGGTGTACTGTCTTGAAGCTCTGGAACGTCTTAAATTTGTCCATCGGGTGGTGACGGTGTTGTCGGAAATGGAAGAAATGTTTGGACGCCATCTCATGGAGCAATTGGCACTTGAAGTGAAAACGAGAACGGTAGCGCCAGTGGCTGGCGATCCAGTGGCCCGTGTAGGACAGTTATATTGCCAATGGCGGGCGAAAAACATGTATATGGGACGGTCACTCCGGGATTATCTTGATGGTAGTGGTGATGCCATTCGCCAATTTGAAGACAAGGTGTTCACCGAAGTAGGCACCCAAGTTATGGCTGGCGTTGATATGCAGCAGTGGGTGGACGATATGATTGCCGATTCCACCGTGGCCATTGGTGATATTCCACCAATCTCGTTGGAGGTGGCCAATGGCAGTGGTGAATTGCGGCTCCCGGTGAACTTACACGCCAACATTGCCAAGTTGCTTTGTCTCTACTATCCTAGGAGTCGGCAGATGCTTAAGCGGTTGAATCCAGACGTGGTGGTAGGGAAGAATGTTAACCAACTACCCGATGTGATTACGGTGGTGGCGGATATTGCTAAAGCTTATTACCAAATGGTATTGGAAAAGGCGAAGCTGGAAGGGAGAAATGTCGACGGCATGATGCTGGGGGAATTTGCACAGGAGGTGGTGGGGGATAGTGTTGTTTGTGGGAAGTTGAAGGAAATGGAGAAGGAGGTGGGGGTGAATTCTTATTTCCGTTTTCGGTTTTATAAGCAGATGATGTTTCAGTTGTTGGGGGTGGTTTATTTGCAACATCCCAAGATGATTGATGGGTGGGTGGATCTGGTTATTGAAAGACGGGGTAAGCAATGATGTAGTTTGTTTTATCCATTTTCGTGAAAATGGATCAAATTAGCTGTAGGTAGCTAATCATTTGGCTCTTGTATATAGTTAATCCAGAATCATTAACTGTTTATTTAGCTCCGGTTAGTTTTGGTGGTGTGGTATGTAGTTAGGAGGTTGTGCCTCGTCAATGTAAATGATGTCGTCATAAGTGACGATTTATCAATACATGCGTCATCGTTTACGTGAACAGTAAGCATCGATAGATATCTTGAGAACTGATTAATTGAAGGATGATAGTTAGGCAAATTTAGGTTTTGATAACGATTGATTATGTGTTTGATTATTCGGTGGTATCTATAACTTAATGGTGAATCCTATGAGAACTGTGTCCCAATTGAAAATGAGCGGTAATTTACCGATTCAGCAAGTTGCTGTGGTATTTGATGTATGAACCATTATTAACCATGAAAAAGTTAATAGTAATCCCCATAAAAATAATATCCAGTAACAAACGACCAGTCATTTGTACCGATCGCGGATGCAGCAAATAACACCAGCTGCTGTGGTAATTGATAATTCCTGTAGGAACGCAACCAAGCCATAATAAAAGTACCATTAAAGCCCCATGGTAAATACTACTCAGTAATAAGCAAACCGCAGCTTTATTGTTTCACGAAAGCCGCGTGGTATACATCACCGCGTTGAAGACATACTTATAGCTTGGGTTATGATAACAAAATTCAAACAGAAGCTCTGCAAACCAATAAAACTACCCAATGACAAACATGCGGTCATTACCGATTTACGCAAGCTGCAAACACGCAGCAGCTGTAAATTGAGTAATAAGTAGAACCAACTTGCCCCACATTGTTTGGAATGTACCTAATTGACTCCACTAAAACTCCGATTCTTCTAGATCACTAGCCTATTTTTTAAACCGGCTGTTCCTGATTTGTTAGAAGCATTACATTATAATCTACGGAAATAATAGAAATAAAATTTCAAATTTTTACAATTGTCAAATTCTCAAAATTCTTCAATTTTTACAATTTGCCATTTGCCTCATTTCTCAAGAATTTCGAACTCACCTAATTCCTACCTACAACATCCAAACTTAAAAACACCACACAGCGTTTTTTCCTCATCTGTGTCAAGTCGTCCCCCCGCTCCCCTTCCCCTACCTTCCTATTTCATCTCAGCCTCCCATCTCTATTGTTCCATTTATTCCCAATTGGTAGATAATTACTATTAACGTTTGATCTGGCTAAATCCCGAAAGGCTGGCAATCGCACAAAACTAATAGTCAAGGGGTAAACTCTAAATTCCCAAATCCTGACTCTGTTAAATAACAACAACCCAGCAGGAATACGACACCCCATGCCGCAACCAAACACACCTACAATAGCCATGCCTGCTCCCCCTTATTCTCATCTCTCGCTGCGCAAGCCCTGTCCGCAACGCGTCCCACATATCAAGGGGGACATCGCACAATGTTTGTAGACGTGTCACAAAGATAACTACGAGACTATTACTAATAAAGCCACCGCCGAGATGAAAAAAAAAGTGATCCATCTCAACTATGCCCTTCTTCTCCCCCCACTCGCCCTTCCCCTTGCCCCTCCTCTTCCCTCCCTTCCCCTTTTCTACTTTCCCTCTCCCTCCTCATCACTATCTAATAATATCTTTTTTCCACATTCGCACCCCTACTTTGTGCATATAAATTATGGCGATCGTTAAACCAATTAGGCAAAAATGCCACACACCAAAAACGCGGTTGAGGCGGCGTCAGAAAATACCAATACCAATGATTTCTATTGTTGACACCAAAAAATACCAAAACCCACTAACCACCCGACCCCCCAGACCCTTTAATCTCCACCATACTACCGTTGTCAATCGCCCATCGCCGTTTATTTACTTATATTTACATGCACATTCTTGATTGTCTCGTTTTGCGCAATATGCACATTCTCATTTCGTGTTCGTTTAAAACCACCGCGCCCCGCGCGAAATCCAAGGCCGAAAACCATCATCCCCATCCGCTCCTTTCCTCCCCCATCATCCAACAATAACCACTGTGGCGATGTTCTTTTGCTATTTGCTAGCAGGAGCAATGGCCCAGGTCTATGAAGGTTTCCCTCTTGATGAACAATTACCCAACGTGGCCAGGGTGGGCCATGGCTATGCATTCCAGATGGCCGACCAGACGTATAAACTGCTGACTCCCGATACCCAGATTGTCTACCTGTTGTTGGAAAAACCAGACTGGCTTCTGTTTGATGCGACCTCGCGGCTGTTTTCCGGGACTCCCTCTACCAGCGGCGATTTTATCATTAATCTTCATGGTTTAGATCCTCTGGACCAGACCCAGATGCAACACCAGTACACGTTCACCGTCTCCGAAAAGCCGGGGCTTTCGTTGGCACTGCTGTGGACTAACGCGGTGTCAGATCTCGGACGCACTACCGGCGCCAGTTCGTCGCTGCTTGTAGTTCTGGAAGGCCAGCAATTGCTGCTTACGTTTAATCCCGAAGATTTCGTTTCCAACGGCGGCGATTCCCAGGTCGTCAATACCTATGGTCGTCTGGCGGACCGGTCGCCTCTTCCCACATGGCTCAAGTTCGATTCCTCATCCAACACATTTTCCGGCACCGTTCCTGAAGTGACCAGTGACGAGGCACCGCTGTACGAGTATCTGTTTGTGTATATTGCCACCGATATCGATGGCTATGCTGCTGCGGAAGGCGAATTTAAGCTTGTTGTTGGTGCGAATCTTCTTTCCACCAATATCTCCTCCCCCATTGCCATCAACGGCTCTCTCAATGCCGATTTCGACACCACCGTTCCCCTTAGCTCGGTGTATCTCAACAACCAAACCATCCAGCGGGATAACGTCCTGGACATTTCCGCCGATAACCTTCCCGACTATGCCAAATTCGATTCCGACAAGATGACGATTTCTGGCAAGTTTCCCGATAAGGAAGTGCTGGACGACTTTACTGTGGTGGTCACGGACAAGTTTTCTAACAAGGTGACGTTGCCGTACCGGTTATTCGCCACCTCCAGTGAGTTTACTGGGGATTTCCCCGATGCTAACGCCACCAGAGGCCAATTCTGGAGTGTGGCAGTGGCGCCGTATCTCACAAACAAGCTGGCTAAGGTCTCCGTCAAGGATACTGAAGACTGGATGTCCTGGCATGCGGAAAACAACACCCTCAACGGGGTTGTTCCTAAGAATTTCGACCACAAGGATGTCGAATTCGATGTAGGCTCGGAATCACGGAAAATGGTGATCCGGGGGGTCAACCCGGTGACGGCGCTGCTGCTGCTGCAAGAGTCCTCGCTGGCGACGTCGCTGGCGTCGGTGACCTCGGAAGCTACTTCCGAGGCTACCGCCACCGCGGACGCCACCGCTTCTTCTGAAGCAGTCTCCGGGGAAAACAAGTCCAGCGGCATGCTGACCCAGACCAAACTTGCCATTGGTCTTGGCGTGGGCATTCCCTGCTTTATCATTGCCCTTGCCCTTATTTTCCTCCTTTGCTGTCTCCGTCGCCGCAAGCAACGTGCGGCAGCAGTTTCCGACAACACCTCACTGGACATGGAAAAGCACCTGGACATTCCTTCGCCGTACGACGATAAGTTCCCTGGCCAACTCCATAACCGGGGTGGTCTGGGTGATATCAATGCCGCGGTGATGGCTGCCGGTGCGGCTGCGGCGGCTCAACACCAGCGGGACGTTGACCAATCGCCCCGCCAAGTGGGGCCTCTTCTGGCGTTTGCGTTTTCATCACCCAAAAAGGCAAAGGGTGTGGAAGACATGCACCTGACGCTGTCGTCGGTGACGAGAATCGAGCTGGACGATTCATATTATGATGCGTATGAAAAGCCGCTCAAGCTGTGGAGAGCGGCGGATTGGGGAGAACTGGATGCTGGTGAGCAAATGTTGGGAGGTATAGATGGTGGAGTTGGAGTTGGTGCCTCCGGTGCTGCTGCCGTTGGAGCCGCCGTTGGTACCAAACGAGGCTCTAATTCCGACGTCCGCCACTCTGACGCGCTGATGCTGACCGTCAACACCGACCAGTTATTCTCTGTTCGTCTCGTCGACCAAGACCCCCGCGAACTGACCCCTCTGCTGTTGCCCACCCTGCTGGTTAACCAGCTCATTCTGCGGGAACTGCTGGGAAATGTGCAGATTCTCAATGACACCGAAGATCTGTTGAAGCGTAACGACTCCACTGCCAGTGGCTACAATCGCCATTCTCTGAATTTGGACGTTCTCCATGAAGAAGCTGCCCGGGGCGCTGGCGTCCACGAACCTCGCGAGCTGGACTCCCTGGTGTATTACACTGGCGACCTGGAGCACCAGCTTCTGTCGTCGCTGTCGCCTGACTTGTTAGAAAAGGCCAACCGTAAGTCGCTCATTCGCACCGACGATGTGTTAGGGCATGTTAATGATGAAGATGAAGACCATGAGGATTTCCGGGCCACCGCCACTCTGGCGGGGTTCACCTGGGAACAAGCTCCCCACGGATCATTTTCTCCAAACACCGACGGCTTTACCTTTTCCGACTCCCCGCAAACGCTCAAGAACTCGTTGCGGAACTCGACATTGTCGCAATTGTCGATCCATACGGGAAACCTGCAGGAGTTGTTGCTGAACAAGTCGCAAGAGTTGTTGACCAAGACCCAGCTGCCACTGAAGGCCAAGCTTGTAAATTTTACTCGGAAGGGGCTGTTGAGGGAACAACAGACGTTTGTCACCCAGGGCCATACCGAGCTGCTGGCGCTGATCAGAGGTCCTGATGATTCTGACCTGGAAAGAAGTTCTAGAGCCCTGTCGAATTATGATTAGGGAAGAGGACTCGAAGGTTTCAATGAAGATGGGATCTTGAGAGTGGTTAATAATAGAGGGAATCAAGATTTTGATTAATTACGCTGAAACGAATTATAATAGATGTATTAATTAGGAATAATAACTAGGAATAATTACTTTTTGACAAGAGCTACCAAGCATAGGTAGAGAGATGGGAGGGTATGAGGGTGCCATGGCCACTAACGTGAGTGTTTCTTAGTTCCATACTTGATGTAGTTGTTGTGGGGTGTGAAGAACACAAGAATTTGGACAGAAATAAACAAAGGAGCAATTTACTACCCCGAATTGAGTCTAATTGTTGCTAGGAAGTATTTTTGTTTGATGTTATTCCCGCTTTTTAATTCTAAATCAAGAAATTTGGTTTTCAAAACGGTAATGAAGAATACTATTTACTGACAGTTTTTTAAGGAAGGTACAGTGGTCGAGAGGTCTAAGACGACGGTTGCAGGTGCCGTTTCCATTTGGAGCGCAGGTTCGAACCCTGTCTGTGCCGATTTCTTTTTATATTTCTTTCAACTGGAGAAAAAGGGGAATTATTTATAAGGCGTTTACAGTCTCATGATTTTGCCGCACATGAATCGGGAATTTTGATTAGATGCAATATTATAGCTACTTTAATTTCTCCAGTTTCATCTAGTATTTGACTTTGTTTTGGCTACTTCTGATTAAGTCCATTGTCAGTGTGATTCTGTGATTTTGCACAATTTCATGCAATACTTTTCCATTCGCTGGTGTGTTTTTCTCTAGTTCATGTTTCTAGATTCTCTCGTTAAGCGACTGTAATTAGATCTAGTTTCATCTGTTTTTTCACAATTCTAATTCCAGTTCCGTTGCACCGTTTTCTTATGTTTTAAGGGTACCCTAGTGTCGTTGCTGCACTTTCCTTCACTGATTCAAATTCTATCCAATGGTTGTTTCGCTGCGGTGATTTTTTTCTAAGTCATCCTTTCCATTTAGTTATGCTCCTGATTTTCTATAATTGTAGTGTCGCTGCTGTGATGTTCTTGGGTCCTTGTAGTTGGTACGTTAATTACGCAGGTACTACATTTCCATATTAAAATCCAGTTGACCCGGTATGACAAATACGCAGTGTAATTTTCACTAATTCAGTTTCGCTAAATCTGTCCCCCCCACCTATTTATTTTATCCTTTCTATTTCCTCTAGTTTCGCAGCTGTGATTTTCTCATTTGTTAACCAAAATTGTACAACCACTTATGGAATTAACAAGTGAAAAAAAAAGACCAAATCACCCAGGTTATTTCAGCCACCAAGTCTACTAAATTTCTCCCCTGATTTAATTAATTAACAACCTTCCATTCCAAAAGACTGTCACTAATCCTCAGCCTTGCCAATTGTTTGATTCAGATAAAACTCGTCTAACAAATGCTACTCCATAAAATCGAAACAGTTCAAAACCACTTGACCATCCTCGGGGGAGAACTTTTCTAAATTGATTATTTTGTTTGATGCCGACAGAAGGATAGAAGTGTTCGTCGCACTTCGATCAGATTTTCTTTCCGTTTAGGGGTGGGCAAAGGCATTATGCAGTCCGAACGCCGCCAATAAAATTAGTTCCTGCTTAAGATTGTCATTCATTCGAATTGCCAAATATATTCTATATTCATTCGAATTGTCATATATATTCTATACTCATAAGATCGTGTCATTTATTCTTAAGATCGTGTCTCATATGTCTACATGTGCTATCTAGGATCGTCTCATTTCCAACATCTCCAACTCGTTTATCGGTGTAGAAGTTAAGTGATAATCCATGCTCCGTCAAACATAGCGTCCGCTAGTGGCATCAAACATAGCGTACGCTGGTGTTGACGTCCACATCATCAATCATCTCTTCATCACCTTCAGTATACTTCAACGTCACCAGGGAAAACTTTGCAAACGGGTCCTCCCCCAAACCCTGGGTATACGGACTCCCCTTATCCTCCAGCTCATCCAACCTGGGATCGTACTTGTACGGCAGAGTCAGCTTTGTCAACACCGGCGTCATCGGCGGCTTCTGGTTCCGCAAGAGCGCCCACTGGGTGGTTTTGAAAAACGGATGGTTCTTGACCTCCAGCGCCCCCAGCTTCAGCCCCAACCGTTTAAGCTCATCCTTAATCAACAACTTCTTAATCAAGCTCTTCCCTTGCAGCAGCACCTGTTGAGTGTCCAAAAACTTGACGTCTTTTTTCAACACGTTGGAAAACGTCCGTTTGCGGTCGGTTCCCTTAAATGGCGTGGTGCCATACATCATCTCGTAAATGAAAATGCCAAGCGTCCACCAATCAACCGCCACCGTGTGGCCATTGCCGCGAATCACTTCCGGTGCGATATACTCCTCGGTGCCGACAAACGAATTTGTGCGAAACCCATCTACACACGCCTTGGTGTCGACCTGAGTGTGGCCGCCTCCCACCAACACCCCCGGGTTCTTGGTCAGTCCCAGCTGTTTCAGCAAATCGAAATCAGAAAGCATAATGTGGCCCAGCTGGTGTAACAAAATGTTTTCCGGCTTGAGATCGCGGTAGATAAACCCCATTAAATGTAAATACTCCAACGCCGCCGTAACCTCGGCCGCGTAGAATCGCGCGTCGCCTTCACTAATCAGCTTTGTTTGACGCGTCTGAAGCGCGCGGAAGAATTCCCCTCCCATGCAATACTCCATACAAAGATACAACAGTTCCTCCAGCTGAAACAGATGGTATAAAGTGACGATAAACGGGTGGTTCAGCGTGGCAAGAATCTCCTGTTCTGCGAGAGCTCGTTTGATTTTGTTTCTTTCAATCATCTCCTTTTTCGAAAGCACCTTCATCGCATACAATTTGCCACTGACCTTTTCCCGCACAAGGTACACTTTTCCTACGTCACCCTTGCCCAAAAGTCGCAATTTTTCAAAGCAAGAAATGTCCACTTGGGCGTCCACTACCTTGGTGGCGGCGGTGGAATAAATCCGCTCGTGGGTATAAGTGCGCGGTCTCACCTTGATTTCGCCAATATGCTTGGACACATCAAACGGCTGTTCTGGCGCCAATGCTGATGCCATGGGCGGCGTCAAGGTGGTGGTGGAGGACGCGGAGCCGTGGTTTTCCGAAAGTAACCGCAGAACCAACGGGGCCAGCGCCACTCTTCGAAGGGTCTTTTGTAGCCCCGTCACCGGCGGCGGCGGGGTGTCTTCGCTGGGCGATTGGTCCTTAGGAGTGTAGGCTTGCATGCCAATCAGGTCGCCCAGCGCTCTCGCCGGCTCGACGATTTCTGGAATCGCTGGCGGCTTTTTTTCTGGCAGCCGGGGGCGCATCCGCGGCAGATTGAGGGTCAGATGAGGGAGCGACGGTGCTGTTGGCGAAAACAGTAGCACCAGGTCGTTATGGCGTAATTGGACCGGTACCGGGCCCATGTCTATGTTTGCTTCCACAATGGCTTTTGGCGGAACCACTTCTTCCGCCACATGAGGGGGAACCCCTTGGTGTTGAAAGTAGGCGCTGGATATCACCGGAGGCGGCTTTTCGTAGCCAACACCCGCCGCCTTTTCGTAAATAACACTAGGGGGGACATTTTCCTGGTCTTCACTAACTTGTAATCCTGGCCGAGTGGGCAGAGACAGCGCCCGTTTCCTCAAGATCCGTTTCATAATGTTGTCGACCTTGAGAAGGTTATGTGACGACGCCTCGGGGTCCTCCAGCGCCTCCAGCAGGGGGATCAGTTTTGTGAGAGTCCCCGAGTGGGAGCGAGGAGCAGGCGACCCCAAAGGCGACCCCCCTACCACCGGATCATCCTTGGCCACCAGAGGAAACGGCTCCGCTTCGGCCATGGCCGGCTGCGACAATCTGAAAAAGCTCCGCAACTTGACCAAAGGCGGCTTGGATGAAAAATGCTGCTGGTCCTTGTTTGGACATTCCTTGCTGGGGCAATCTTTATTTATGCATTGGTTATTTTGTCCCTCTTCAACCTCAATGTCCTCTGGTTGCCCCTCAAAGTCTGGTGAGGGGTCGACTCCAAGGTCGCGTTCATGATCAGGGGTAGGGGGAGGCGGGGTTGACGAAGCCGAGTCAGAACGGAACCATCGCAGCAACGATATCAGACGCGTGCGGCGTGCTCCCTCGTCCTTGATTCCTGGCGGTGCCTTGAGGTCTTCAGGAAACATGACACGGTTCGGTTAGCAAGATTCGCATTGATAAAAGTGCGGGAAAGGAAAAGAAGCTCCGGCAGGGGGAGAGTGTAGAGGGGAACGACTAGGTGGAAGATGGTGATTGTAAGGTATAGAGAAGAGGGGATGGCGATGAAGTGAAGAAATGGGGGAGAGCGACCACTGGGGGGATGGATGAGATGGGATTTCGAGAACGGTAGTCGGCACCAGTTGTCCGAGGGATTATTGGAATTCTTGGCAGGTTCCGAACAGTGATGTAGATTCGCGGTGCGAACAGCGAATAGCGGTGTTTAAGCAATGTAATTGTTGGTTTGTAGTTGTAGGGGGGAATGTAGAGAGATTGTTTTTAATAATCGGTGTTGGATAGTGATGTGAATGGTGGTGTTGTTTTTCACTTGGGGGTTGCAACTAAATTACCCCTTTTTTTGTTAGTTGACTTCTGAGCAGTATAATGAGAGTGTAACAATGGCAACCTCTAACAAGTTTTAAACTTGTTATCAAACTTGTAATAGAACTTGTTATAAAACTTTGTTTAAAGTTTGCTTACAAGTTATCTACTTAATCGCTAAATCTAACTGTTACACTTATACTTCCACTTTCTACCATTAGTTGTAAATCAAGCTTAAACTTAAACGAAAGCCCCTTTACATCGCCTTCTTCTATCACATGTTCCACTACATATTCGATGGGAACGACACCGCGGAACGAGCAATCGATTTTGTCATCTTGCGCTTGTTGAAGGTGAAGAATTTCCCGGACTGCATAAAACCAGCGATAACATTAGTTTAGAGCAATTAACCGGACTAAACAAAAATTATTATTGGTTGCCCCACCCACTTGTCATGTCTTTAATGACTTCTTGATCGCTTCCCCCCCAAACCGGTGT
Source organism: Diutina scorzettiae (assembly GCA_030563345.1). Taxonomy (NCBI): domain Eukaryota; kingdom Fungi; phylum Ascomycota; class Pichiomycetes; order Serinales; family Debaryomycetaceae; genus Diutina; species Diutina scorzettiae. Next base: position 93,001 of record JAKUCB010000033.1, read on the forward strand.
TGTTTACGATGCTAGTTTCCATTTCAGGAAGGTGTCAACTTTGCTCAAGCAGAATTACACATCCGGCATATTGCCAAGATAAACCACACAACCCTCGGAACTCAAATGCTTTTGAATAGGGCACTGCGGAAAAGTATACGAAAACAAAATCGGGGTAGGAAATATGAAGAAAAGAAATGTAAACTCCGATGGTTGCCAACTGATAAATCCAGGAGTGGCACCATTTCCGACATGCTGACTGACCGCAATAATTAAAAGTCATCCGTCGATAACTAAACAACTATAGAATCTTCATTTAGTAGTGCCAGGGTGGGTGGACAAATTTCCAGTTGTGTTCTTTCTATTCATTGCCCCAATATTATTCGATTGCTCAGGCGGGGGATATTGTCCAGTTGGGGCTTGGGCAACTTCTGCAATTGATTAGCAGCCTTGTGGGATATTGATTTCTCCGATCATTTCCGCGATTTTCTTGGTTAGGTTGGGAGCAAGGGGTTGGGGGGGAGAAACATCGGTGCTGCAAGATACCGGAGGGTGGAGAAATGTGTCGAGAAAATCAGCATTTTTGAATTGGTCTATCAATGTGTTCCGTATATTCAATTAGTTTCGGTGTGAAGTTCATAGCTGCATTCTTTTCCATTCCTCGTCTATTCCCTTTTTTTTTGGTTACTGTTACCCGTGTACTCTTTTCGTGTCCATTTTCCACTCTGTTTTTCGTGTGCATTTCTCAATTCTCCATAGCGCCACGCGGTGCGAGCGAACTCGCGTCTGGTCAACGCGTCCTTTGTACACCACTATACTAAACTATGGCCAAACCAACTTAAATATCCTTAAGTCTCATTATAAATCCAATTCAATCTAATTACTGACACCTTACAATCAATTTCAATTAAAAACTCTTCATCCCTTCCCTTTTATCCTCTTCACCTCCGCACCCTCACCAACCCTCACACTCTCACACCCTCACTACCTTCACCAACCTTTCCTTCACCTACCATGTACTCCCTCTTTAATGTATGGGTAGTACTGCTTCCCCTAAAACTCCTACTCATGAAAGGATACCATTCCACCGACTTTGATGTCCATCGAAATTGGATGGCCATTACCCACAACCTTCCCCTTCGTCAGTGGTACTACGAAGCCACCAACCAGTGGACCCTTGATTACCCCCCCTTTTTCGCGTATTTCGAATGGGTTCTAGCCCTTTTGGCGCCCAAGGCGGTTAAGCAAGATGGAGGCTTGGATATCATAGCCGTGGGCAATTATGGTGATGCCACCATTTACTACCAACGGGCAACAGTAATCTTTTCGGAATTGTTCTTGTACTACGCCTTGCAAACGTACATCAACACATCCAAGACTCCCCAGCTGGCCAGACGGGCCTATGTGGTGGCTTGTCTGTTGGCGCTTTCGCCGGGATTACTCATTTGCGACCACATCCACTTTCAATACAACGGCATGCTTTTTGGCTTGCTTACAATGTGTGTGGCCATGGCTAGAGTCGATCGGTTGGTGGCGCTGGCGGCGTGGTTTGCTGTGCTTCTTTGTTTCAAGCACATTTACTTGTATTTGTCGCCCGCGATCTTTGTGTGGTTACTTTCCCGGTGCATCGATAAGAAAAAATTGCGGATTAATTTTAAATTGTTGTTTTCCATTGGAGGAGTGGTGTTGGCGGTGTTTGCAGTGGCGTTTGTCCCTTTTGCCGCTCATTGGAAACAGTTGTTGACAAGGTTATTTCCGTTTTCTCGCGGACTTACCCATGCGTACTGGGCACCTAACATGTGGGCGCTATACTCGTTTGCCGACCGGGTTCTCATCCAATTGTACCAGCGGGTTCCTGGTGTTCGTCTTGCCATTACCCGTCTTTTTGGTAGCGGGGTGGCTGTTACCGTGGAAGCGGGAGAGGGGTTGGCGCTGACCACCCGGGGAATTGTGGGCGATGTGGTGTTTGCAGTATTGCCCAACGTCACCCCCAAAACCACCTTTTACTTGACTCTTTTCTACGTGGTGTTGGCGCTTATTCCGTTATTTGTCAGCCCGTCGTATTCGAGATTTATGGGCGCCATGACTCTTTGTGGCTATGCCCTGTATTTGTTTGGCTGGCACGTCCATGAAAAAGCCATTCTTGTGGTAATCTGGCCATTTACGTTTATTGCTGCTCGCAACCGGGCGTTTTTGAATTCTTTTTTCCTTGTGGTGGCGGCGGGGTTTGTATCCCTCTTTCCCTTGATTTTTACTCCCATGGAATGGGGGGTGAAAACGGTATATACCGTGTTGTGGATTATGGTGTTTTTTGTTAATTTTGCCAAGGTGACGCCGGCGCCCAAACTGCTGGGGACTGAAGGGTTTATTGATCGGGTGGTTCAATGGTACATTCTTGGTCTCATTCCCTTGGTGGCGTTGGAGACGATTTTGGAGGTGTTGGAGGTGAAGTATGTGGTGTTGGAAAAAATTGCCTTTTTAAAGTTGATGATTATGCTGGTTTATTGTGCTGTTGGTGTTGTTGGTTCGTGGATTGGCGTCAATTGGTTGTACTTTTTGAGAGAAGATGTGTGGCAAGTGGAAGAAGATTAGATACGATGGAAATATAGACGATAATAAAACATTTAGGTTTGAGGTATTAAGAAAAGACAGAGGGAAAATTCGACTGTTATGTCGACTATTGAGTCTGATCAGAGCGAACCTACCGATATCATACCCTTGTAATAATTCCCTCTACTGCTATCTACATCTTTACATATTACAATATTATTATACAAGTGGCAACGCCGTACCACCAATGCAACCCCACAACCGTCTATAATCCATAAACCGCTTACTCCACCCTTCCCCCCTCTACTTGTTAAACCCATAATCAGGAAACAATTGCTCCCAATCCTCATTAAACAAATCCGAAGTCATCAACATCGGAGGGCCCCCCAAAAAGTCAAGATTCTCTCCCGTTGCCTGCAACAAAGACGCATTATCTAAACTCGGCACCATGTTTGCATTCAACATCAGGAGATTACTCAGCACCACCGGGTTCACCAAGTTGGAAATTGCGGGCCGGTTGTTATTCATGTCCGGGAATGGCGCCGGTGGAGGCGGCGGGGACGAATAAGTAGAATAAGGAGCATAATATCCCATTGTCTGAGCTGGGGTATTCGCTTCCTCTTGATTTTCTTCCATCAACTGATGAAGCTTTATCGAAATAAGCTGGTAACTCTTATCTGCCAACTTCCACGTTTTGGAACTTCCGCGTAAGATTTCCATGAAAAACTGAAGCCGCTCGCCAGTGGGCAGTGATGCCAACTTGTTCAGCGGGTGGGTCAACAAAATGATAGAAATGGCAAGAATCAGACAGTACACCATGAAAATCAGACACCGGCGGAGACCATGGGTTTGTCTGAACCGGTCAAGCGCCACGTACAAGTCTTCTATTGCCTCATTACAAATCTCCAACGGCAGCGCCCCTCTGATTGCCGGCTTGTTTGCTTTCAAAAACATCCCCAAAAAGGGCCGATTGAGACAAAGCAACAAGATGTAGTAATAGTACCGGATATAGGTCAAGGTGGGGTTTTCCGCCAGTTGCCGCAAAAACGCCCGGTCCCACTGCAAATCGGGCGGGAGCTCTTTCTTCCACTGCATGATCTTTTCGTTGTATTCGCCCAACTGAGAAAGTCTGGTTACCACATCAAACTCCTGGTCGGAATCAGTTTCCGGCTTCGTAAACACATCGGCAAGCATCAGGTCACTGATATTAATGAGATAGATAATATTGTTAAGCGGGTTGGAGATGTACAGCAAGTCCTTCAGCCGCACGTACTTTGTGTCGCCATGGTGGGACCGGCCAATATAGCCGGAATACGTATAATCATCGATCCACTCCAAGTCGGGAAGATCGTCGGTTTCTGCAATGGTAGCGTCGTTTAATTTGAGAAACGACGGACGCCCCAACACCAACGAAATAAAATGGTCCGCCATATACGCCCCCCAATAAATCCGCAGCCGGATTTGCATGTCGATAGGCAGCAAGTCGCCGTCATTTCCCTTGACAAACCACACCTCAGGATTCAATTGGAACCCCAAGTCGTACCCCATGCGGATAGCGTTGCCGCTCATCATCCACCCACTGGAATTGTTACCCAGACAAATGTCATAAAACGCCAACAACAAAAACGCCTGTAACAGGGTGATCAGGGGCCGAGCCAAATTATCCAATAACATCAGTTTAGCCCTTTTATAAAACGTAAGCGACTTTGTATATATAGACTCGTCTTCCAGCATTCTCGCACCAAGCGCGCAAATCGCCCACACAAGCACCTGAGAACAGTAGCGAGCCTTGTTGGGACGAACAGCATCATAGCTCGTCAGCGACCGTCGACGATCGTCGTCGTCGGAGTTGAAAAAGTCAATAAGAAACGCCTCACGAAAGATAAACATGTTATGATCGGGATACTGCCAGGTGAAGAAGAGCTTGAGACAATGGAGCACCTCAGGGTCCTTGGTTAGCAGCGCCACCAGTTCCAGATTGGTGGAGGCCGGCGGAGGCAGCGTTCTTCGGTTAAGAGTCTCGTCGCGAAACACACTGGTGGGGCCATACACTACCCCGCGCTCATCGTTCTCATCGTCATTATGTTTATGGTCATGATCATCGGTGTCCAATTCGGGGTCAAACACATCCAACAACCGCTGGCGTTCCCCAGGCAGAAGGTTTTTCAACAGATTGATAAACTCTAGCGCCCGATCGAGCTTGGTTTGGAGAGTGGTGACGTAGTTGACCCCGGGGCGTTTTTTGCGCATGTCATCAACGGTTTGTACACACTCGGTTTTTGCCTTGACACACTGGGAACAGGGAAATTCAAAATTGCATTTGACTTTTCTGGTTCTGCATCGTTGACACAGTAATACCTTTGGCAGTTTCCTCTTCATAAGTGGGGAACAAGGTTGGGAGTGCGAAGAGGGGACAAGCGCGGTTATTATATGGAGGGAATGAACGAAGAAGGAAAGGAGGAGATGTAGGAGGGCTTCTCGATTAACCAACCGGGAATGAACCAATGCTTTTAACGCGAATGACCAAAATAAAAAGAAGATGACTTTGATGGGGGTTAGGCTATATATATCATTCGGGATGACTATGTTCGGAGTAGATGTGAGTCGCACGCGCCAAGTTTCTCCGGGGCATAACAGTCGCCGGGATGAGCGGTGCATGTAATATCAAAGGACAAGAAATTGGTGTCGTCAGTGTGGGGTAACATACGGGATGAAGGTCAATTCTGTGATTGTAGTGAGAATGGTGGAAACAACATTTAGAGGGATTAGACTACCCGCTAACAATGTGTAATTTAATAATTAGCGCTAAAACCGCGTCCATGTGGTGATTGGTCGATGATAACTGGTGCAGAAGATAGTGGATGAGGTTTCGGATGTTATTGGGCGAGTCGGGGTTAAGATGCGGGGGTACGATATTGATAGCTATTGGTGATGATTGTTAATAGGGTGGGTGATTTTGGGGTAGGTGGTATGGAGGGGTGCGGGATTAGTGTGTATATCCATGGAAGATGAGTGATAATTAGTATGTTTATGATATTGGGATGGGAGTGATGACCGTAGGTGAAACGGTAGAGGGTGGAATGAATAGGCTTTAATTTACTTGGTGAATGGGAGGAGTGTTTATGGGATTGCATTTTGATTGTTTTATGTTTCTCTAGCCCCATCTTAAAAAAAAAACCTATCATCAAAAATGCAAATGCAAGCGAGCTAAATGTGCTGTAAAATTGTACGTTGAGATAATAGCAGAGCGGGTGGCATTTAAAATATCCAGACATTCCGATTTGTCATCACTTCGGGTTTCGCCAGAGTGGTGTAAAAGTTTCGGGGATTTCCAGTAGGAGTGTAGATTAGTTGCTTATGTAATGAGAAGGGAAAGTTCCGGCGTTAAGAAAATTCGGAATGAGAAAAAGTCATCAGTTGTGCAGATATTACTCGACTTTTCTTTTTATACCTAGTTGTATTTTTGCCTATTTGAGCCATGTTGTTCCATTTCTTCAATAATTTAGAGCGTTTGGTTCAAGTTCTCCTCACATCGGGATTGTATGTGCGGAACGACCGTAAAACCGAAAAATACAAATGTAGCTTGAGCATGAAAAAACGTATTGAAAAGTGGAAAATACGTACGAATATGAATTCCGGGGGACGTTGTCGTGGATTTTGTAAACGTGGTTGAAAAGGTGGTCGTACACGAGGTTCTAGAATATTATAAGCATGGTTTCCGAGCTTCGTCTCCAATTTCATACAGGGCGAGACAAAAACATGATAACATAAACTTAATGAATCGGTATATTGTAGAAGATAAAACGTGGTTCTAGAATATTATGCCATGGTTTGCTATTTCCGATGGCCTAATTTGAGAGAGGAGATAAAACAATGATAACAATAGAGATATAGTATTGCCACTAACTACAAGGTACCAATGCATATAGCTACTAACTTCGAGACATCATTCGTATAGCTACCCAACTTAATGATACAGTACTGATTGCAACTCAAAATACCAACAGATTATATATATCAACCACAAGTTACCAGCAGTGTACAGTCACACAAAGAAAATGAAATTATAGAACGCTATACACGGAGCTACCAAATCAAGCCAACTCATAACAATGATTTCCTACACAACACTCTACTACCTCATCCTATTTTGCCTGTCTTGGGTTTACGAATTACCAGATTGGAAATAATAAATGGCAGATTACAACCACCGGAAATCATCCATCCTCTCCCCTCTTGGACTGTATATTTTTAGATTACCACTCTAGAACGCAACAACCTACTTCCATAACGTGGCTTATATTTTCCTACCATATTAGGTAGTTCTGGTGTGGCGTTCCGTTGCAAAAGGCAGCACCTTACAGATGGCTATAAGATGCATAAATCGAGGATTCCAGAGGTTACAGTTAGGTTAGTTTAGCTGAAAGCCTTGCCATGTGATTTAGAAAAAAATCACATGAATTAGGAAAGAAGGCGGTGATAAACCCGTGGCGCAATCAACTGCTGATAATAACGGAGTCAGGGGAACGGATGAAACAGGGTCGGAGAGATGGGATTTTGACTTCCGGGTATAGCAAAATAAAAAAATGATTTGCGGGTGGGGTATTACCGAGACAATTGACGGTATCGGCGATACGAGAGTGATCTTTGTGGATGTGGATAAACTTGAATCGAAGTTAAAGTAGTGGGTGTAGATGAATCGTCGATTGGAGTGACTATTTTCTCGTTTACATTTTAGTGCTGTTTCTATTTTTTCGGGTGTATGACGTGGTTAAGCTTTCGGAATGAAATGATAAAAGACCGAGGCATGATACATGGAGGAAAGGGAGAGGAAAGCTGGAGGAAAGGAGAGAGAAAAGGGGTATGTATGATACACGTGCCTCTAACACACGTTAGTAAATCTACTTCACAACTTCTAACACAAAACGAGTACCTCTATGATACAACTTGTATTACGGTTACACAAAAGGGCCTCTTCAACACAAGGATTGCCTCTAATTCAACAAAAGTGACCATACATTACAACTCCTATGACAATGATTAGCTCCATAATACAGCCTCTGATACAATTATAAAAGGAGGACCTCAATAATACAACTTCAAATTCAATTACACAAAGAGTGCCCCTAATACTAACTCTATAATACAATTTCTATTATAATAGGAATATTTCTATTCCACAAGGAATACCAAGACAATAGGAGTTTATCTCTAATACACAAGGAATACCGATACAAAAGGGGCACCTTTATTATGCAAGATTACCAATACCCATACTCTAAAATACCAATTCATGGCATGCTACCTCTAATACTTACTATATCCCTAATTTAAATAGAAAATTTGATACGCCAGATACACCATAACAACCACCCCAAGCGTCACTACCAAATAATCTCCAAAATACACCCACATCTCCTTCCTCAGAGAAAATCCCCGTTGGTTCACCGTCCGAATATGAATCAACGGCGGATAGATATAAACCAACGGGATACACGCAAAACACCCGTTAATACTAACAAACTTATCAATGTTATCCGCAGCAGAATACGCCACCCCACACACCACCAGCAACACCGCCACCCGGTAAACATTCTTCCACCACTTAATCGATGACGACGTCTTTCCCAGCGGGGTATAAAGCTTGCCAGTGCGGTTTCTCCGCCGATGGAACAAAATCAGCTCGCCGATTTTGATGGCGGGGAATAGCTGGAGGGGCGCGGTCAACACCACCGCCACCGAATAAAGCACCATGATCAGCTGGACAAAGAAATTGGAACCGGGGAGATTCAAGATGATTATCAGCTTGACCTGGTCGCCAAATGCCGTGTAGCCAATGGTACCCACGCCTACAAACAACGCGGTGATAAGTGCCATCAGCACCACCAACACCTCGGTGAACTTTTCTGGCCGCTCCATTGCCAGCTCGATGGGGAGAATAAGCCCAATGCCCTCAAATGCCGTAACCGCCACCCCGATAAGCATCGTCCAGCTGTTGGGGTTGAACTGGGTAATATTGGGCCCAAGGCCGTGTTCAATCAATTGGTCAAAACAAAAGTAGGTAATGATAACAAGACCAATGACTATACACACCAGCGAAATCATCAGCACCATCGAAAGCTTGGCGATGTTCCGCACAAGCACCAACGGCACCAACACTACAAATTGAAACACGAAAATCATAACCGGGCCCGGAGCTTTGTCCCCCAAATGCTCAGATAAAAACTGGCCCATGTTTTCCATGGTAAACAAAAGATACGTTCCCACAAACCCCACCTGGGAGATGCATATCAGCACCGTCACGCACCATTTGAGGGTGTTCCCGTAGTAACGATGCGCCAACTCCCCAAACAGGCCAATGCCACTTTCGCGTTTGGCGGCAATCAACACCATGTAGCAGAAAAACGTCAACCCGCCGAAAAAAGTAAGGGTGGCAATGGAAAAGGATAAGCCGCCATTGTAGAACGCTCTAGGTAAAAAGAGTACACCCAGCCCCACCAACAGCTTGAACACCAAAAAGTATGTTTTGGCGACGGTGGCTCCGTGGCCCCGCCGGGGGCCGTCGTCGCGGGTGCCGGAGTAACTCAATATTCTATCTCTCCCTACGGAGAAATTGGGCACCAGGCGCGGCAATGGCGGCGGAAGCAACAGCAGCCGCTCGTCGTCGTCGTCTACCGCCTCTTCGTCGTCGTCGTCGTCGTCGTCGTTAAACTCCTCGCCCGCAAAGTGACCGTAGAGCAGAAGAAACTCGAGAAAATTGTCGGCGACAAACTGGGGAGCGGGGCGGTGGAATTTTTTGCTCTGTTGTACCAAAAAGTCCCTGCGGAAGCCGCCAGCGACATTGATATCCAGCGCCGTCAGCTCTCGCCGGTGGTGAGCATCGTGGACGGCGGAAAACAGCGACAGCCGCCGGATCAGGGGCTGGGACAGCGACGCCACCGAGTTCGAGTCCGAGTGGTTGGCGGGGGTCTGGTTGTCTGGCGAAAGGCTCGAAAGAACCTGGTGGGCAATGTCCCCCCCCGCTTGGTTAAGATGATCCTGGGGAAGATGCCGTTGCACCACCAGCGGCTGGTAGCTCGATGGCGCCGGCGGTGGCGACACCAGGCTGGAACGGTCCACCGCTGGGGTTACCGAGTTATTAGAATGAGTGGTAGAAGATCCGTCCATACTATCATTCAGCGCGTGCGATTTTGGTAATGATGATGGATTACAACAATATCAGAACAATATATTATGGGGTAAGACAAAGAGGTGAGATAAAATAATCGCCGGCGCAAGATGCCGTGGCTCCGACAGGCGTTCTAGAAGTGGCCCGCGCCCGCGTTAACAAAGAACTATACACAATTACTATTGATAGTTAATACACAACACGTAATATAAGAATCGGTATTTTCATCAATAGCATAGACGACAAAATGATAATTATTAACGAGCCCCGTGGCGGTGTCGCCGTACCGCCGCCGCCGTTCCGCGGTGGAGGAGGTGGAGAAAGTGGTGATGCCACAGTGGTGAACGGTGGGGAAGACACACCACAAAACAAGTGTGGAGACGGGCGGTTGGAGGCAATGAATTACTCGATTTGGCTGCCCCTGCCACCCACCATCTATACTTTCGTCAATACTTGCTTTTACCTCGTTTGCTGCCAATGTCGTTTTCCATTCTTCGTTTGTTGCCTTCCGTTGTTCCTTTGTTGCCTTCTTCCCGTATCACCTTTTATCCGAGCGTGGGGGCTTTGGTCATGTGAAGAATATGGTAGAGGGTGGAGGGAGTGGGTGGTTGCATCAGAATCTACATCAGGATACCCCACATAAGCGTAGTAGCATGACGATTGAAACAATGTAACACAAATCACCACCACGTATCGGCAGAGAAGTGGCGTGGCTAATGCTTTGTCTGCGATTGCTTGGCGGGGAAGTGTTTCATCTTCGCTCTCTTGCAATTTCCCCGTTGATATTGCCATAGTAATGCAATCTCTGGCACCTGGTTAGTGGCACCCGCATGGAAACCCGAGGGCAATTTCATCAAGAACCGGGGGTGGGCCACTTGAGCGCGGAAATGCACAGCTGGGCTTCGGTGAGAAAATAATGCGGGGAATGAAAAAAATATCCGGGGACGCCATATATATAAAATCCCGCTGCTCCATTTTACCCCATCACTCAATCTCATTGACTATTCATGGACGACTGCTATCTCACCCAACTAGTGGAAGTGAACCAAAATGTCGACTATCTCGACAACTCCATTGCCTACAATAAGAACACCATTCGCCTTCTCAAGTGCCATCGGCTCACTGGCGATGCCCGGATAAAGAACGCCTGTTGGAGACGAACGCTTAAAAACCTCCACCACTTGGACGAAATTAATCCCTTCCAGATAAACTGGGACAAACAATCGGACGTTACCTTTCTCTACGGGCCCGAAATCCCTTCTCAAGACCACCATGTGGTGGCTGCGGAAGATGTCCCCGAACTTGACGAAGACTGTGCGCTGAGCGTGGCCCTGCTGACATGCTCGTGGCTGCTGGACGACGAATACCATAAGCTGCTGTTGAAAAGAGCAGACTGCCCCCAGCCTTCCCGCAAGCGGGTGCTGTTTGACTACAAAGTGACGCTGAGAGAAATCATCAACGGCTACACTTTTGACTATCAATTTCTTGATGACCACAACTAAACTAATTGCATAACAACCTCCCTGGTGGAGATGGTTCTAATACACAAATCATGACCATTAAAAATATCTACAAGGTTACACTTTTTAGTGCACGGCATTTTATCGCCGCCGCTCTACGATGCTACATCGGAAAATGTCGGGTTGGCACGGAACCGGTGCCGGTCCATGCGCACCCACCATTAACTGACAACCCCGGCGGTTTTTGCTTTTAAGCGATATTGTCAATAGTATGGGTCCCGGAGACAGAGTGGATGTAGCCGGGGAAAAGGCCACGGTGCGATATGTTGGGTCCGTCCCGGAATGGCCCGGCGTGGTCGCCTACGGCGTCGAGTGGGATGACCCTTCCCGGGGCAAGCATTCGGGTACCTTGAATGGAATCAGCTATTTTCAAACTGGCATTGCCAATGCGGGGTCTTTTATCAAACTGACCAATAAGAAGATTTCCGACAGGCTTTCGTTTGACCTGGCGTTGGCCATCTACACTGAACACCATAGCATGGAGTCCATCCAGTGGTCGGAGCAGAAGCGCACGGAAAACGTGGGATGGGACAAACACAATCGCCACACCAGCTCGTTTGCGTCGCTTGAGCTGATTCTGTTAGATAATAGAGGAATCTACACCTGTGTTACTGGCCATTCGTTTGCTCGTCTCAAATCGCTTGATATCAGCAGCAATGTTTTTACCCAGTTTGATTTTGGGTTTTTATCGGCGATGCCGCAACTTGAACGGCTAAACCTCAATGGCAACCGCATAGACAAGGTGGTGGGGACACTGGTGTTCCCGCTGGTCAAGAGTGTCCACTTGGCTGCCACCCGTCTCCCGTGGCCATTGGTGATTGCGATAGCGGGGCAATTCCCAGCGTTGGAACAATTGGTGGCTCTGTTCAACAATTACACCTCCGCCGATATCACTCCGTTTGAAGGAGTGGCAACGGTTGATTTGAGCCACAATCTCCTTACGTCTCTTCCCCCAGTCAAGTGCACCAATCTCGTAGTTTCCCATAACCACATCGACGCGGTGACAGTGCCCTACCACTTCCACTACGTCGATCTCAGGCATAATCACATTTCCCGCTGGGCAGAGGTTGACAACCTTTTAGGCATTACCGGCATCAAGATTAATCACAACCCGGTGGTGGACTCGCTCGCGGTAGATGACCAGATGAACCAATTAATCGCTCGTCTCGGATGTCCCCATATCAACGGCGTTGTCATCAATGACCCTGAGCCCGGGGAGTTGTGGTTTATCTCCCAGGTCAAACTGGGGAAAATCCAATTTTCTGGCGACCGCTGGCACCAATTGTTACGCAAGCACGGCATCGATGACACCGTCGTCACTCCTGTAACCCGTTTTCCCCAAATTCGGATCACGTTTTCGGGGATGCTAACTACTTCATCTTCCTTTTTTGCACGGGCATCGCTACTATCAGTTTGTGGCTGGGTAGCGGCCCGCCTCGAGCTACAAATCACGGATATTAGACTTCAGGGGAAATACGGAAGTCACTATCTTCCCCTTGATGACTATACTACTCGGATCGGCGAGCTCCAATTGGATAGCATTCTTGTGTGTAGTCTGGGGAAATCCGATGTCGGTGATTAATTCTCGGTCAGGTCCGGGTGTGGGGTACCGCACCCTGTGGACAGGGACTGCGATGGGCTGGGGCGATGGAGGATATCCCTGCATGCAGATGCGACGTATATGTCTGTCACACATCTTGCATGTAAACGAGTTCCGGTCGAGTATACAAGAAAAATCCATTACCATGACCTGGCGGTTCTTCGAAATTAGCGGGGCTTTGAAGAGGTGTTGGTGGGGCCGATATCGTCTCCACCTGGGATGCATTACTGATACGAGATGGGACTATTGTGGCCTAATTAGGAGTAGCTCCCGGAAATTTCTTTTTGGTGGTTATTTTTACGCGGAGGGATTAATTAATCCGAGGAGATGTTCCGGTGACACACGGACAGCGCCATCCCGTAGCCAACCAATAAGAACAAATATGCAATATGAATAGACGTCAACTAGGGAAATAATAAACAGCTTTTCCAACGGTTTAATTGAAGTGGAAATTTTTTTCCTGGTATAGGTAATAGTAGCCGACGGCTTGGCGATTGCCGTGCCACATCATCACAAAATCTATCCCCACTTTACTAATTTGGAAAGCGCCATTAAAATTGTCACAAAACGGTGGCCCAACATGCAAAGTCGGATTATCAAAAATGGCGCCACTTCATATTCGGTTGGAAACGGGCGCAGCCTTTCCTTCGGATTATCTAGAAGTGTGGGGTAAATGCGATCACCAGTGGATTGTATAGGCGATAATTGGTGGGGTATATCCACAAACGGAATAAACACAAAGCCAGGCCATGAGGGGATAGATTATTTAGGAATGTGAGGCTTATGGGCGTGGGGCTGAGTCAGGAGTGTTGCATTTACCTTATCGAAGAAATAGGAACCGGACTTGGAAAGTCAACCGTGTGGGGAAATATGGGGATAATCCTCCTGTCTGGAATCTATATCAGCTAATGGGGGCTAGCGGCTAAATATAGGGGTACCATCGATAACAGTAGCTGGGCCCGGGTTACAAATATCGTCGGAATTCGAATTGATACAGTGGGTAATGGCGGTATCGCCGTCGCCAAAAACAACCAGGTTATAATCATTCCACCGGCCAAGTCTCCAGTGGTCCAAGTGTCTACTGTAATATAGCCGTCTCTGGCGATAACGGATCTGATAACGCACCTTTTCTGCAAATAGTCGGGTAAACAGGGTAGTATTAGGGGCCAATTGACATGTTTGGCTGCCACTGATTTCCAGAAGGCTGGTTAGTTTTGTGCCTAGGGCGTGTTCCAAATGAAGAGTAAACAGCGAGTCACAAATGGCGGGAAAACTCCCCGAAGCAAAAGCCATGGATCCAGAAAGACCTCCAGCGCTATCCAACTGGGTGTCATACTTGAGACGAGCCATACCACTGGTTGGCCCCCCTACCCAACAGTTCAGAATGGGATAAATGATGGTTTCTGGCTCGACCTGGTCAACCACAATCACGTCATATGTGTTTGATTCCTCACCTTGCATGCTCTTGTAGTCTCCAGTCACCGTCAGCCCATCATCCAATTGTACCAACCACTGGGTGGTGAGGTATTTAATGGTGGTGAATAGTGGAGAATTCACCATTTCTTCCAAGGAGGCAAACTTTAATAAGTGGGTAGCATTAAAGTATATCTCTTCTTCTTTTTCTTCTTCTTCTTCTTCCCGCTTGGCAATCATCACTGGAACAGGTATCACCGGTGCTAACAATCGAGGACCATCTACCACCACCATTCGAATTGTGGCAGCTGCCAACCGGAGGGGACCACGACAAAAGGATTTCATCCACTTGCCAATGAACCGCTTAGTTAAACCTGAATCATCTACATCTTGAATTATATACAAAGACGATACAATGACCAACCACCACCAACAAACACGCATAACGATATGGTGGTTGGTGAAGGTGGACGGCCAATTATATACCCTAATACGTAGAAAGGCAAAAGTCAAGAGGAAGGCTGTGGTCGCTGACTATCACACCATTTTGGGAAACTACACTGACACACTCCCGAAAAGTCAACCATCCGAAAAGTGATGCTAAACCGATTTCCTCTCCCCACCACAAACCCGTCAATGATATCGGTGGCACGGGAACGGATGGCATGGGTCCAGGCATATCGTACTTCGCCTTCCATTACACACAAGCTGTTATCTTCAAGCATAATTTCTATAGTTTCACCACCCATATCCACTGGCGGTGGTGTTTCCTCTTTGGTGGGCCCCCCAACTACCCGTCTCGGAGCAAACATTTTTGCAGCAGTGGCATCGGTGGCACGCTTAAATTCCATCGCCACCGGCTGGCCAACCAGGTAGGATATAATATGGGTATTAAAACACGAATGGGTATCAACATGAGGCGGGATTCCCGCTCCGGGCGGGTAGTACTGTAGAGTGGCTTGGTTAATGGCAACCGGGAGCGCGTCCACCACCGGCTGCATCCACTTTGGAATTGGCACGGGATTATCCTTTACGTGGTTGGTGGTATAATCAAATTGTGGGCCATAGTGAATAGCCGTGCGTCTTCTCTTTGGCTTTTTGGTTCCTCTGGCAACTTCCACCACCAGCATGTCACAATCGATAGCTTCAAACTCGTCCCGGATATGTTGGACCACCAGGAGATAACTGTGTTGATCTAGTACTTGAGAGTTAATTGTGAGTCCTGGGGGCGTCTCCGGTGTAGCCTTCATCGCTGTCAATTGATTCGCACTGGCACCATGTTTGCTGCTGTTTGCCTGGGACGGCCCATGCAAATGGCCGAACAGATTGAGCAGGCCAAATGGGGGATTACTGTGCCCAATGCATCCAATGTTCGGTATGTTACTGTGTTTATGCTTCCTAATACCGAATTCACCGACCCCGGCTATACCGCTCTCATTTATTTCCAAGTGCAAAACGGCGACTATACTCTACTTGGGGGGATCAATCCCGATAAGCCGTCGGGTGTTTATCGTATTAATAGTCAGAGTTTAATTGATGATGAGTTTATGGGAGACGATATCAATATTGGTATTCTGATCGAGCCGACCAATTTGGCGAGAGACCAGTTGGATGCTGCCAAGTTTCAGAAACCAGCGCAGGCGCTGACCAAGCCCAAGTCGGCGAATGAGATCACCCAGTTGGCAAAGAAGATTGTGGGCCAGGCGTATAATTATTTGGGGAGTTTTGTTGATAATCAGGGAAATGTTCCTATGAAGGCGTTTGATGCATGGTGGAGTAAGTTTCAGGCCAAGTTGGCGGCAAATCCTCATTTTTTGGATAATGTATCCGCTGATGTGTAGTTAGGTTGTAATAGAGACAATTGGGTAGTGATTTTGAGAGCATGTAGGGAGGGAGAGTAGTGTAGGGGACGTGTTGCTCTAAATGGGCAAATTTGAGCGGGCAACCCAAAGCAATTAGTGGTAGCCATGGTAGACTTGGTGATGGTATACTTATTACTTTTAGGTACAGTAATGATACGTATTACCCTCAGTATAATAATATATAACTAGTACCTACTATTCTTACAATAAATACTAAGAATAATATAAATGGTGCAACCAATCTTACCATTATTATCACCAATCACTATCTACACTAATCGATGCTTTTACTTATCACAACCTACCCACTAATCACAATCTACACCAATCCCACCAATCCTACCAATCCCAATACCATCCTATCCAACTCTTTTCGACCTACCTTTTCTTCCCCATCCCCCTACATTTTCCTCCCCTTACCCCTCCCAATTGCTCCCTCCACTACAATCATCTACTATAATCAATCTACAATAACTTAATGTTACCATTTCTCCCACCATACAGGATACCCCACCACGTGAATACCCAACAAACCACCACCACCACCACAAACCCCTATATCATCACAAATAACCCAACATTTTCATCCACCACCAAAACCATCATCTTAAACCCTTCACCAATTCCCCGCATTCCCCCAAATCACGGCTACACCAACATTTCTTTTTATCGTATCTAAAGCCACCTCCCAACAATCAATTGCTCATGATATCTTCTAATAACACCACCACCATTATCACCCCTTCCATACCTCCAAAGAGACGGTTCTCTCTCTTACGGCGTAAGCTGAGAGATGAGGTACCCCCCCTACTACCACTGCGTATCCCATCACCTCGGGTGACAGCTTTCCCACCCCCCGAGATAATACCATTGGTATTGCCATTTTTAGATTCTACATCAGTGATCAATCTTGGCAAGGTGGTTCTTCCCTTGAAAAAATACCATCACCATATTGGCGCCATTGCTAAATGTAGTCCTCACCGGTGTTTAGTGGTGGACTCGAGCTGGCTCACTAGCTGCCAGTTCCATGGTCGGTATTGGTCCACTATTACTAGCCAATATCGAAAACAGGTTGTTATCCACTTGGTGGACTTGTTACCGGTGGCTGGAGTTACCAGGTTGGAACTAAGGAGTAGTGACCCCACGATTATTTTCGATCTCCGAAAACTACCAAAGGGGGTCACTTATCTCCGGTTATCGCATTTCTGCTTAGTCACCACTAGAGTCTCCATTCCCGTTTTGGCGTTGGAAAAATGCCATTATTTACACGGGGGCCACATCCAGAAACTACAATTTCACGGCAAACGATTTGTGGGGAGTGAACTTGATTCGTCATGTATCATTGATGCCGAGCATGTGGAGTTGCTGGGTTCTGAATTGGTGGAGTTACCCACAATGGTAAATACCAAAACTCTCTTTTTAGATTATGGCTGGGCCGGTTCTAATACTGTCGACTTGCCTGTATCGCTTGTACTGTTAAAGTTCCATGTCAAGAATCGGTTTGGAGGCGATACCTTCGGTAGTATTCCCTTTGAAAAGCTAGAACAATTGGAAAAACTAGAAGTGTACCATCCCCCGTGGAATCGCCGATTAATCATGCCCGCCAATGTTAATGAGATCGTGGTTTATAACCAAAATATCGCCACAAATTCCATTGATCTAGATCCCCTTGCAGATTTGAAAGTGTTGAGATTTAAAAGGTGTATGTTTGATTGCGACCATGTCAATTTGCTGAAGATGCTGTTGCCAGTGGTAAAAAGGGTCATTTTTGAAAAGTGTGCGATGGTGGAGAACGGACGGAAGATTAAGATGACTCGTAGTCGGGCAGAGGGACAATGTGATATATTTGTAATTTAATAGGTTAGACATAACGAAATTGTCACTGATGCTAAGATGTTGCCCATTCAATCATTATCCTAACTACGGCTGATGAAGGGATGGCTGATCAAAAAGTTTCCGTACTATCTAATACGGCTACCATATAAGGATGACCAAACCAATTACACTCTACGAACAGTTACGGGTGCTGTAACGAGATGGCCTAATCATTTAGGTCCTACTAACCAGCACGACCACATTACAACGATGGCCTATCAATTAGATTTTATCATAAAGTAATGGCCTAATCGATCTCTTACCCTTCTAAACAATCATTCTATTACACATATAAAAATCTTAACAAATAATCAGTGTGCTGGCAGCCTAATCAGCCCCCGTCTAGGAAGCACGTGTCTTTCACCAATATCCAACAATATCTCATGGCGCTTTTGCAATTGCTCAATGGTATCGTTGGCTTCTTCGTCATCTTCATCTTCATCAGGATGAGAAAAGTTATCATCCAAATCTTGGTCAAACAGCAAGTCCTCCATATTGCGGTGGATAAGGTACCGCAACGCATTGTACCAAATGTTATGCCGTTTTCTCAGGGGACAAGTAATCTTCACTTGGCGATCATGTGAGTAAACAATAATCAGCTTATGGTACAACCCCGTGGGAATGGGGTTATTATCCTCCACCAGCTTCACGTCCAAAATTGCCGCTGCCCGGGTCTTAACATCCGCGGGATTGGTAAGCACTGGGTTCAGTCTCAGCCAGTACAAGGTGAGTGAGTAGGGGTGGACCCAGAAGTACCGTTCGTGTCTTGAATCAGAAGACAGCAATGGCCCCAACCGTCGGTAGTATTTAAACAAATATTCCCCAATAACCACCTGAGTGATTGCGGGAATCATCAGCTTATCCGTCAACAGCGCTGTGGTGGCCATGGAGAAAATACCTCCTGTCCGAACCAGATCGGCTTGGAGAGACAAACTCAGCCGGAACAGGTCCAGAGCAGGCAACAGACCACCAAGCATCCGCGACAGCCCCGACAGCAGCGGGGTAGCAACCCCGTGCCGGCTTCTAAGAGCATTGGGGGGGGTGAACTTGGTTGACATGGTGGGGGATACCTCGGTGGGGTGGGACGAGTGGCGGGCGGTATTAGCAGGCGTGTGGGGCCCACTGGAGGACCCGCCGCCAGACTTGGAGAACCCTCGCCGTTCGGCGTGTTTGGAAAACACTTCGTCCGACACCTTTTCGATACTCAAGCCATCGTTCCGAGACAACTTGTTGTAATAAGTGGTTGGGATCAAAGTGACGTTGGTCAAATCGGGCACTCTTTGCACGGTAGTTGGCACAAAAGACAGTTCTGGAACCACCAACAACCCCAACTTCCGCGCAGCGGAGGCCACCGCCAGCTTGTCTGACCACAGATCGGCAAATCCCAGAACGCGCTGGTACTCGGATTTCGAAACTGTAACCAACCCCAACAGCTTTGCCAGCTCTGCCACCAGTTCCCTGGTGGGAGCAGCGGCCGATTGAGTTGCGACGTCGGTGCGTTTTTCCAACTGCTCCACCTCCGACTTGGGCATCACCACCATTCCAAGCAGGTCTGCGAGTTGCTTCACCTGCGCAGCATCCGTCTCCCCTTCCTTGGACACAACCAACCCAAGCTGGGCCGCCAGTGCCCGTACCTCCTCTTCGCTGAGCAAAAAGGTATCGGTAGCATCGACAAAGGCATCCAGAGATACCAGAACCGTCAGAAGTCGCTTGAAGCGAGCGGCTTCAGCGGATGGCACCAACGCCATCCCCTTGGCTTTGGCAAGCGCTTCGACATCGTTGACTTGAGCCCGCAACTCCTCCACTTCATTCTGGAGCTTCACTTGGTGCTCTTCGCCGCTAGCAACAGCCTCCCGCAACCCCGACAACTCCAGCTCCGATAACACTGCCATTTGCGACTCCCTGGCCCTTGCATGGACATCCTTGGCCGCGTCGCTGCGCAACTTAGACAATTCAACCGCTGGTAACACCATAAGCCCCAGATCGCGGGCGTGCTGGTGGACCAGCTTCTGGGCATTGGACCGCAACTCGTCTGCTTCCTCGGAAGACATCACTACCATCCCCGCTTCCAGTGCTCGTTGGTGGACATCCTTGGCCGCTTCGCGGTGTAATCTTTCCAACTCATCAGCAGCAATCACCGCCATCCCCAGCTCGGCCGCCTTGGCCTTGACATCACGCTCAGCAGCAACCTTTAATTGCTGCCATTCGGCCACGGGCACCATCGACATGTTGTGTTCCTTGGCCTTGGTTGTGAGGTATTCCACCGGCGGGTGTTCGAACCGCGTAGACAACTGTTCGAATTCGGCCTTAGGAATAGCAATATAACCCAACGACGCCGCCCGCTGAATAATGGGCGTGTCTACTTGCTCCTTGAGCTGTTTATAGTGGTCCTTATCCACCACCGTCATCCCGTAGTTCGCAGCCCCTTCCTGGACTTCGTCCACCAGTCGCCACGTCTGCTTGAGTACCAATTGCTGGTACTCGGCATTGGGAACTAGTTTGAGCCCCTCAGCCCGCGCCTTGTCTTCCAACAGCGACAGCGCCCGTTTTTCAAGAGCAGCATATTCACCGACGTCAACGAGGCGAAGCTTGTGCGATTCAGCAATTGTCTTCAACTCATCCACTTGAAGATTATCCAACTTGGATGCCGCCAGCTTCAACAGCGCCAACTGGTCATGAGGAATGACTGCCAACCCCTCTTCATCGGCCCGGTCGGCCACAGAAACTAGCACTCTCAGTTTGAGATGCTCGAGGTCGGTGGTGGCAATGGTGGTGAGGCCATGGGCCCCAGCTAGGGTGGCCACAGACTTTGCCAGAGGTGCCACCAACGACTGGTGGTCAACCTTGGACAATACCACCATTCCGTGGTCGCCAAGGGATTTGGCAAGGTGCTCGGGGTCGGAAGAGTCGGATTCAAGTTGGTAAACCTTTTCCAGGAGCGTCTTGGATTGGGTTTGCGATTCAGACAATTGAGTTTGGGTATCAGACAATTGAGTTTCCGCTTGAAACAATTGAGTTTTGGATTCAGACAATTGAGTTTCCGCTTCAGACAATTTTGATTCCGTTTCTTCCAATGACAGCTTCATTTCTTGCAACTTCTTAATGGTGGCTTCGTTCAAAGTCATCAATTGAGCGTGGGAGGACTTTTGATTCTCAAGTTCAAGTTTACCAGCATCCAAAGCCTTCGAATGATCGGCGTTTCTCGCATCCAATGCCTTGGAATGTTCAGCATTTCTAGCATCCAATTCCTTTTCATGTGCCGCCTTAGCGGCTTCCAAAATCATGGCATGTTCTGCCTTAGCAGCTTCCA
The DNA here is from genome assembly GCA_030563345.1 of Diutina scorzettiae. Classification (NCBI taxonomy): domain Eukaryota; kingdom Fungi; phylum Ascomycota; class Pichiomycetes; order Serinales; family Debaryomycetaceae; genus Diutina; species Diutina scorzettiae. Next base: position 114,278 of record JAKUCB010000033.1, read on the forward strand.
AACTCAGAGTGTGTCCTTGCTGAGTCACTTCGAGTTCCTTGGCATGCTCTGCCTTTACTGATTCCAATACCAGTTGATGGGTTTCGCTAGCAGCTTCCAATTCCTTAGCGTGATCTGCCTTGGCAGTAGCCAATGACGCGGCCAATGATTTAGCAGCATCAGCGTGTTCACCTTGAGCAGCTGACAACGCCTTAGAGGCGTCGGCGTGGGCAGACTTACTTTCTTCCAATTGCTTGGAAAGATCGGCATGGGCGGTGGTTGTCGCTTCCAATTCCCTCGCCACTTGATCACGTGCTGCGTGGCTAGCTTCCAATTCCCTTGCCATGTCATCACGTGCCGCCAGTACCTCCTTCACCTCCTTCGCCATCTCATCACGTGCACCATGGGCAATTTCCAATTCCTTTGTAACACCATCATAAGAAACCTTGACCTTTTCCAATTCCTTGGAAACATCGCCATGGGCTTTTTTGAGTGTTTCCAACTCAGCAACGGCGGCGTTATTGGCCGTCGTTAACGTGGTTGTCTTTTTCTCATACCCAGATTCCACTTCCACCAATTTTTTAGACAATTCATCATGGGTTGATTGAAGGTTATCAAATTGTTTGGAGATATCGGCGTGGGCTTGTTTGGAGACAACCCATTCGGAAGAGATTTCATCCAACTTTTGGCGAACCTTTTCACGTTCTTGAACTGCAACAGTGTAGGCGTTTGTAGTTTCTTGAAGTTCCGACTTGACTGCTTCTAACTCTTTCGCATAGATGTCCTTTGTAGATTCCAATTCCTTCGCATGAGTGTCCTTAGTGGTTTCCAACGCCTTAGCATGGGTATCCCTGGTGGTCTTCAACTCCTTCGCATGACTCTCTTTGGCAGCAGTTAACGCAGCCACCATCGAACCCCGTTCCTTGGTGGCTTCTTCATGGTTGGCCTGGAGAGCTTCCAATGCCGCAGTGGTGGTAAAATGAGATGACCGGAGAGAATCCAACTCGACAACGGTATTGGCATGGCTAGCCTTTACCGCTTCCAATTCCGTGGTGGTTTGATCATGAGAAGACTTGACCAGGCTCAATTCCTTGGAAACATCAGCGTGGGCCAGTTTAGTAGATTCCAATTCCTGGGAAACATTGGCGTGAGCCAATTTAGCTGATTCCAATTCCTTAGAAACTTCGGCATGGGCCAGTTTAGTAGATTCCAATTCCTTAGAAACTTCGGCATGGGTCAGTTTAGTAGCTTCCAATTGCTGTGTGGCGTCGGAATGGGCCGTTTTGAGAGCATCCAAATTCTTGGTGGCTTCGGTATGGACCGTTCTAAGATCATCCAATTGCTTAGTGGTTTCAGAATGAGCCAATTTAGCCCCTTCCAATTCCTCACCATGCTTGGCATGTACAGCCTTCAATGCTTTACTGTGGCTAGCCTTCATCGCCTCCAATTCTCCAGCCACATCCCGATGAGAACCAGTAACAACTTCCAACTGCCTGCTAGTTTCACCATGTGCGCTACTCACATCCGCCAACTCCTTCAACGTAGCATCATGAGCCGCCTTCAGACTAGATTCAAGTCCAGAAATCGCCACTGCGTGAGCAGCCACCATTTCCGCCAACTTAGACTCATGGCCACTCTTCAATTGTTGGACCAGCGTAGCGTGCAGAGCAATGACATCCTTGTGTCTCGATTCAGCAAGCTTCAATGCTTTATTCAGGGATTCCGCCGCATTAGTGGCCGCCACCAACTTTGTCTTTAAATCATCATAATCACCAACCGGCAACAACACCTTTCCTTGGGACTTGGCTTCCGATTCAAGATAGCTGGGCAACTTGGCCGCCAGCAAATCTTCGTATTCCGTCTTCAGCACCACAACCAAGTCTTGGGCAGTGGCCTTTTCTTCCAAATACTTCATCGACGGCCGTTCGCGCTCCTCGGCTTGTTTCTTGGCCTCGGCCTCGCCAATAACCACCAAGTGGTGCTTAGTGGCCATTTCCTTGACCTTGTCGCTCAGAGGATCCCGCAACTGGTCGTAGTCTTCCTGAGTAAGCAATACCTGGCCGTGAGAAGCGGCCTTGGCCAGCAAATACTCAATGTCGGGATTGTGACTTTTGCGCAAGAGCAGGGCGTATTGGTCTGCGTTGACCACCGCCAACCCCCGCACCTTGGCCACCAGTTTGATTTTCTCGTCCGACGGCGACTCGTGTTCTGACTTGGAAACCACCACCAGGTCGCGGTTGGCCACCACCCGTTGCACAGCCTCCCACAGAGGCAGTTTCGCCGCCAGCTCAAGCTTGGCGTACTCATCCTTGGTCACCACCACCTGGCCCAATCCCCCAGCAGCCGCTACAATATCGTCCACCGTGGGCTTGGTGGCCTTTTGTGTCAATTGGGCAAACTCCGCTTCCGGCACCGCCACCATCAACGCCGCCTTGGCCAACGCCTCCACTTGGGCGGACGATGGCAGTAACGCCTTTTGCTTGTATTCCTCGTACTCCACCTCGGGCACCATCACTAGACCCTGTTCGGAAAGTGCGTCCTTGGAGATGAGCTTGGCGTAATCACCAGAACTAACCGCCTCGTACTCAAACAGATGGAGCTTGTCCTTAAGGTAATCAAGCGACGGCGATGCCACCACCAGTTCCAATTGGTGGAACTGGGCCTTGGGCACCACCACCAGGTCGTAAGAGGCGGCCTCGGTACCAAGATCGTCAACTGTCCGTTTCCGAGTCAACTTTTGATACTCAGCTTCTGAAACTACCACCCGGCCGTGGTTACCCGCCTGGGCATCCACGTAATCCGCCAGTTTGGTGTGGATCCACTCGTCCCGGTTCACCACCACCTTGTTAGCAGCTGCTGCGTGCAGAGCCAACTCGTCACCGGTGGGCGGCGCCATCAACTTTTCATGCTGAAGCTTGGAGATGATAACCGCCTCGTGCAACGACTCGGCATGATCAGCAAGTTCATCCCAAGTGGGATTCTCTGCCCTGGCCACCAACTGCTGGTGCTTGTGTTCGGGAAGAGTCACCAACCCCATTTGCTTGGCTTTGGCCATCACCAGTTCCCGCAGCGGCGTTTCGGCCTCAGACTTAAGGGACGCCAATTCCGCCACGTCTATCACCAGCTTATCATACAATGCCGCGTGCTTCTCCACAAGCGCAAGCGGCGGCAGCAGAACCAACTTTTCAAGCGAGGCATACTTTTGTTTCGCCAATACCACAAGGTCGTGCTTAGGCCCTTCGGCAGCAATGATTTCTGCCGACGGGTGTTTTGCCGCCTCCGACGTGGCCATCAACTCTTTCTCGAGCTTGGTCACTTGTTGCTTGCACTCGTTCCAAGTGGATTCATCGACAACCACTTGGTTGTGGCTAGCAGCGTACGCCGCCACCGCATCCTTGGATGGAGCAGTAAGCAGCTGGTGGTCATCATGAGACATCACCACCATTCCCCGCAGAACAAGTTGTTCGGAGAGGTCGGTGGTCAGCTTGGGGGCGATTGCATTTTCGTAGTCGGCACTCAATTTGGAGTGTTTGTCGGTGAGAGCTTGGTGGGACGTTTGCAAGGCGCTGTGGGTATCCTTATGAGTAGCAAGTTCATTTTGGGTTGTTTGGAGGGTTTGTTTGGTTTGGTTGTGGTGGTCAGTAATAGTGGTGATGGCCAAGTTGGCAGCTTCCAATTCCTTGGAAACAGCAGCGTGGGAAGACTTGGTAGCTTCCAATTGCTTATTTACAGCAGCGTGGGAGTCGTTAGCAGCTTCCAATTGCTTGGTGGTGGATTCGTGGGCAGACTTGGCGGTCTCCAATTGCTTGATTGCGTCTTGGTGAGATGCCTTGGCTGCTGTCAACTCCTTGATAGCCTCTTGGTGAGATACCTTGGACGCCTCCAACTCCTTGGAAAGACCAGTGACGTCGGCAATGCTGGCGTTCCATTTGTTGGTGGTTTCCGCATGGGTAGCTTCCAACTGTTGGAATTTATTATTGGCGGTTTCCAATTGCTTTGAAATGCCAATAAATGCCGATTTAGAAGATGCCAATTCATTGGATGTATTGGCATGAGCTTCCTGGGCGGCTTCCAATTGTTTGCTTACGGCAGCGTGGGCTTCGTTGGCAGCTGCCAATTTTTTGGTTACTTGAGCGTGATCACCTTGGGCAGTTGCCAATTGCTTGCTCACGTGAGCATGGGCACCTCTAGCCTCGTCTAATTCCTTGGTCACGTGAACATGAGCACCCCTAACATTGTCAAGGTCCTTGGCATGGCTGGCAAGGGTACCCCGAGCCTCGTCTAATTCCTTGGTCACGTGAACATGAGCACCTTCAGCGTCTTGCAATTTCTTGTTTACTTCAGCAAGAGCAGCAAGGTGTAATTCCTGTTGCGACGTCAAAGCATCGGCATGTGCACGCTTTTCTGCTTCAATGTCGTCAGCAAGGTTGGATTTAGCCTCTTCCAATTCTTTAGAGTGACTTGATTTAGTCTTTTCCAATTCCTTAGAGTGCACCGACTTTGCCTCTTCCAATTGCTTAGAATGACCCAATTTAGCTTCCTCTAATTTCTTGGAATGACTCAATTTAGCTTCTTCTAATTCCTTGGAATGACCTAACTTCACATCCTCTAATTCCTTGGAATGACTCAATTTAGTTTCAGTAAGCTCATCAAGGTGTTGTTGAGCCACCACCAAAGCAGCATCAATTTTGGATTTATGGTCTTTTTTAATTTCATCAACAAATTTCAAGTGACTCGCCTTGGCCTCTTCCATCTCCTCAGCATGCTTGACCTTGGCCTCTTCCACTTGTTTAATATGATTGGCATTTGCTTCATCAACAAACTGACCGTGTTGTGCCACAAGATCAACCATCCGTTTCTCATAACCAGCCTTACCATCCTCGATGGCCTTTTCGTGTTGCTTCTTAAGACCGTCGACAACCTTGGCATGGGTCAGCTGAGCGTCTTCAAGCACCTTCACGTGACTCCCCGTGACGGCCGCCAACTGGTTTTCGGCCATTTCCCGGGCTGTCACGTGCTCTTCAATCGTGGCCAAATGCTGATCAATAATAATTTTGTGTTCATCAATGGTGGCTTTATATTCCTTCGCCTTGGTTTCGTATTTCTCCACCTTGGTGTCGTACTTTTCCACCAATTCATCAATCTTCCTCTTATATTCCTCGGCATCAACACCCCTGGCATTCTCCATCTCCTTTACCTTATCTTCATGGTTCTCCTTCAATTTGGCCATCTCCTGCACATGGAGATCATACTTTAGCTGCAAATCACCATTCTCCTTCTTCACTGACTCCAACTCCTTCGCAGCATCACCCAGCTCCTTCTTTACCAATTCCAATTCCTTGGTGGTGTCACCATGAGCAGCAACAACACTTGCCAACTTCTGTTCCGCCTCCTGGTAACTGCTCTTAAACCGTTCCTGGCCAAGGAGTACTTGAGCAAGTGCTTCTTCATGAGCACTCTTGGCCTTGTGAATTGCAGTGGCATTGGCTTGTTGGTACTTGTCCTTCGTTTCACCCAATTCCTTTTCGTGGGTCTTTCCTAGATTTTCCACCTCCACCTCATGGTCACGTTTCAATTGCGCCACCGCCGCCTCCTTGTCTGAAAGCGCTTGGTCAATTTGCAATTGATACGCGGCAACCGACGTTTCGTGCTTAGTAACAAGCTCGGTGGTCAGCGCCGCCCAATCGGCCTTTACTGTGGCCGTAGCCGCTTTTTGCTTGGTGAGTTCCTGGTGTAACTCCTCATACTCCTGTTTAGTCACTACCACCCGTCCGAGATTGGCGGCCGCCTTCGCCACCCAGTCGCCGTCCGGGTTATGAGCCCGGGTGTACATTTGGGAGTAGTCATTTTTGGAAATGGCCATGTACCCGTGGCTATCGGCGTGTTTCTTAACGGCATCCAATTCAGGGTGTTCGGCACGGTCTCGGAGCACTCTGAGCTCGTCGTTTCCAATAACAGTGGCGGAAAACGCCTTGGCCTTGGCCAGCAAATCGTCAATCGTCGGCTGGGTCAAGTTAGCGTATTCGCCCCGGGGAATCACAGTATAATCCAAACTAGCCGCCCGTTTTGTAACCGCATTCAAATCAGGCGATTGAAGCCGCTCAAGCTCAGCCAGTGGCACCACGGCATACGCCAAGCTGGCTGCCCGCTTGGTGATAGTGGGCAAATCGGGATTCTTAAGGTGTTCAAGCTCAGCCTGGGGAACCACCAGATACCCCAACTCGTTCATCTCCTCACTAACGACATCCACCAGTTTCGGCTTCTTCATCAGCTCAAACTCGCCGGTGGGAATCGTCACCAACCCCTGGGATTCGAGCCGGCGCTTCATGGATTCGGCATCGACAAGATCATTATATTCGTCTGCCGTCATCACCTTATACCCTTGGGAGCGCGCGGCTTCGGCTGCGTCAGCCTCTGCTTTCTGCTTGAGCGCGGTGTATTCGTCAAAGGGAATAAGCACGCGATTGTTTTCTTCGGCGTATGCCTGAATACGACGTTGCAGGTCTTTTCGATTAAGTTCGCGGACTTTGGATCGGTCATGGATTTCTTCCTCCAGCAGCAGGTCGTGGGTATAAGCAAGCAGGGGGTCGCCAGTGGTGGAGGTGTACAGGAACAGGTGGCTCAGTTTGACCAGCTCGGTATCGGACGCGGGTTGCTTGGGGAGATCGTCAAGGTAGTCTTCCCATTCGCCTTGGCCGTCGCCCCCTTCGGTGGTAAACACCGTCAGTTCGCGTTTGGATGGCGACAAAAACCGTTTGGTGGGGGGAGGAGCAAACGACGGAAACAGCCCCAGTTTGCGCTGGCGCGTCTTTCTCGGCGACAGCAGCTCAAGCGGAGGTGGCGGTTGTGCCAGTCGTTGCTTGAGTGCCGCCTGGCGGAGTCTGGAGATGGTACGGTTTGCCGAGACCAAATTTGCACGTAATGTTTCCGCCTCCATTTTAGGATTAGACGGGTCGGGGCGGGGAACAGGCGACTCGGCGGCGGTATCAATCACTAAGTCGAAATCGTCAAGCTCGAGAGAATCGTCGCCGGTGACGGCCGCCGCCACCGGTGCTGCCACCAGTTTAACGGTGCCGTCTTTCTTTTCCTGTAATTGCCGTTGTAATTGGTCATTTTCGTCATTAAGCTCGCCGACTTTGGCCAGCAACTCCGCCACCTGGTTGGATAATTGGAGCTTGAGCTTGGCAAATCCCCGCTCCAAATCCGCCAGTTTTTCTCTCAATTCATCGTTTTCGCGACGGTGGCTATCGGAAGCCGCCACCAACTCGGCATGGTTCCGCAGTGAGACCTTGGCCAGCTGGTTATGGAGTTCCACTTGTTGGGATAACTGGTTAACTTTTTGTTGTAATTCCCAGGCCCGGTGCTGCCAGTCGCCTTCATTCTCGTCACTTTTATGAAGCACCGTTTCTTCCTGGCGTTCTTTGATTTTCTTTAACTCCAGTCTCAACTTTGTATTTTCGCCCTTGAGCTGGCGACACTCTTGTAACAACAGCTGCGACAAATCCACGGCAAACCCCAAGTCATTGCCTCGAGAATCGGGGCCTAGGCCATGGTGTAACAGTTTCAGCGCCGCCAATGTGGGGGTGGCTGTGGGCAATGCCACTCCTGCGGGGGGGCCCAGAGGAGGACGAGTGGGAGTCGGGGTCTCGGAAACCTCCCGTCGAAGCATCTTGCCACCAAGATCTCGAAGCTGGCTCCGGAGGTCGTTATTAGACATGGTATGGTATGGACAGTTGTTTTGATGAGAGACGCGTGAAAAAGTGCGATAATCGTGGGAGGAGGAGAGACATGGAAAGAACTACTGAAACGCTAAAAGTGGGGAACAGGCAATAATCGGTTATTTATATTGTAGAATAGACGAATTGTTGGTAGAGGGGAAGTTTTGGTGTTTGGTGGGTGAGGGGATTATTGCCTATGACGCGTTGAGTATTGTGAGGATCCTGTCCTAATTGGGATGGGACGAGCTTAAACTGGTAATTTTATTGGTGATAAGGTTATGAGCATGACTCTATGATTTTGTGGTGTTCATAGAATGGTACCTGAAAGGTAAGAGAACAGGGGAACTTAGTGATTGTGTAGAGATGGGGAAGATTGGGGGGAAATGAAGGGAAATGGGAGATGGAGTAGTGGATGTGGTAATATGGGTGGGAGAATGCTTCCCTTTTGTTTTTACCTTGTTTTCTGGTTTGTTTTCTCGGTTTTATTCTAGCTTGTGTTCTAGCTTATCATTCTCGCTTATCTTTCGTTTGTTTGTGGTGGTGCCCCATTCAATTGTTATTGATTCTCATAACAACTTTGCGAGCACTGGTTTTACGCGGGAACCCATTCTGCAGTCTTTTTACTACTTTTGGTGTACGCTCATTTAAACATTCATGAAATGAAAAAGTATTAATATAGTGACGAATAATAGAGAGATACTCGCTGATATAGTGGTCTGATTGATTGAAATGTAATTCTTTTATTAGAAAGGCGTGTTGTAGTGTGTAAAGAGTGATAGAGGGACTTTAGGTTTCGCTTGTGTTCTACGTTGTTGCTACTGTGTTTTTGCTATTTTTAAGAAACAACTCGTTTTCTTTTCAATGGTCCCGAGTTCTTCAGTTTTAGAAGACTGGTTTTTTCTTTGATACGGTTTAACTACCTTGTGTCTTTTCAGGTTTACCTAATAGGTTATTTCCCGCCCGTGGCATAAACTATAGAAGCTAATTCTTGTGGCCAGGTGGTTTTCTTGCATTTCGCCATACTAGTTTTATCGCGTGGTCGAGGCATTTACCAGTTCCTTTCGACTAATGTTTATTTGAGAAAGCGCTCTCCATACTTATATTATAAACGTATTTAAATTAAGAGCTGGGAGCTAGTACTTGAAAAGTAGAGATGTAGGAATTTGGAAATCTTTCACTTTTGGATGTTTTGCATGGCTTTCCCTTTTGACAATTGACGGTTTTCATACCAAGCATCTGATTCTACAATTGATGCAGCTTGTTTCGTAAAGTGGCCAATTGGGTGGTGTTGGGGCCATTCCCTAGCTAGCTTCTTTACACGAAGATTTTCACGCAATTAGTTGAGGTTTTCCTGGTTTGTGAATCACAGTTGCCTGAACTGTATTCACAGCTCAGAAATAATGATGAACCCTCTCGATACTAGATAAATTCTCCTAATATACTAGCAAGATTGGTCCCACTTTATTATGATGTGATTAAAATGTAAAAAGTATTGTAAAAACAAGGTGGGGGTTTATAAATATTGATATCTCGTCTAAATGGTGTTGAATCTAAATAGTCGGTGTATGTACCCTTGACACCTTCAGTTTTGCGCTTTGGTCCTTGTAATTTTGAATGCGAGGAGCCAACTGTGATGGAAATGAATTACAACATTGTTGTGATTATGTATTTAATCAAAAAATTAACACCGGTTAGATTCATTCATTTTCATCAACCAATAGGTCAAGCATCATCACCAGATATTCCAACTTCATCGTCTATAACCTGACTAATATAACTGCGGGGCTCCACCAATTTTTTCAAAAAGCAAAAAATTCATCATCCTAACAGCGAAAATCGTTTAAAAAATTCAAAGTAGAGGCAAATAAACTTTTCATGTTCCACTCCAGCTTCTTGTTTTCCAAGAAAACCATTGTTAAAGTGGATGAAGGAGTGGAAAAGGTGATAAAGAGAGGAAATAAAGGGGGAAAGTGATATTTATGGAGACTGATAGATAATTTGAAAATCAAATGAAGCGCTGTAATGTATGGGTTGAAGCTAGAAGTTACTGACGACACTTATACGAGCATCGAAACAGGAACAAATTGAACGTTAAAGTTGCCGAAGTACTTCTTCCAAGTCTAGGGTAAAAGGCCAACGTCAACACTAATGGTTTTGATAACTATTTACAACTTTTAAATATCTCGAATTTTGTCTACGTTTTGTATGGTCTAATCAAGGGAAACTCCATGAATACCAAAACCAAGAAAAGACGTCAACATCGTTAAACAAACGGGTTGATATTTTTTTTAATCTATTAATTGGCTCTATTTACTTTTGTATAGGACGATACTTGGTGGTATTGCCGCCTATTTCTTTGGAATGTTTGGACCGGGAGTTTCTCTATATATCCTGCACACTGTGCGATTCGAATCTGCACTGCGGTGGTATATCAGCCGCCCAGTCTGTTTGTTCTGCCACCCTTCCTATCCATGAGTGGTGGTCACTAGCCCGTGTGGTCACTACTGTAGGTAACTACAACTGGGAGTGCCGATGAAGATGATGCTAGGGTCCATCATCCAAGGTGCTGCGATGTCCCGTGGGGGAAAATTGCCCTGTCATCGCCCAT